>JAHWFP010178117.1:0-44317 GCA_023313725.1 Lithobius niger | reverse complement strand
TATCGGCTTCAGCATGACGCCCTTCTGTTTCTCGCTGCAGTGCCCCTTGCAGCTAACCCATTAAGGCTCCAGCATAGAGTTATATACAATAATACTACGTCGTGTCACTGCCCTATAGCATAATGTTTTAGGTGTTCTTTACAATTATAACGTTGCAGAGATGTTCGTGAAAGCAAAGAGCATTAATCGAAGTTTCGTAGTGTTTTCTTCCTCCATCTTGCATTTCGCCGTTTACATTCGTAGCGGCTTGTCAGCTATTGGTCGGTCGGTGAGTGACGTCAGTCCCCTTACGAAAAATATGAAATCGTGGAACAAAGAACAACTGTGAACGCTGCCTGAGGAGATGGCTGTCACAGCAACGGCCAGTCGAAACGTGTTGGTCGGAGATCTCCCAGCAGTGTGAATGGGCTACAAGGTTTCAAAGTTTGATGTTTAACATGGTTTTACGGTTTAATGCTTTTTCTATATTTATACTAGTATATTTGTAAATTTGTACACTGACGTATTTTAAAACTTATTCAGATTGAATGTTAGTATCTCCCTGACAGCTACATTGCATAATTTGTATTCACCATGCAAACAGTATATTTCACTTCACTTCACTTCACTTCATGCAATTTCACGCCGAGCTTGATATAATTTGGAACAGTACTGGAAAACAAAAGAAAACTGTGGGGAAGCGAAAATTCAGCTAGGAGCTTGGGAGGGCACTGCAAGATCCCTAATTTTTTTTAATTACAATTTTCTTTCTTACCGAATCCTAAATAAAATGTTTACTTCAATGTAAACCTTGTAATATTATTACAGGCTACAATCTTAACAAGATTACGTATAAACAAAAAACAAAACAAAAATTATAACCTATAGGTGAAACTGGATTACTCCAATTTTTACTAATTTCTTTCCTTTAAAATAAAATCTTAAAATTTCCCCATCTTCTCACTGATGTGGTTTTTGTTTGTTTGTGTCTGTTGAAATGTTGACTGTTTTCGAAGTATGCCATAATTCCAGGCTAGCTAATTTTAGAGGGTCAGGAGAAGGGACAGAGGTGGAGCTTCTATGGTAGGCTGAGTTCCACCACCCGGTAAACCCGCCATTTTTAAGGTATAGGACACAAACTTTCCTGAATTCCACTCATTCCAGGCTGTAACTTCGCAACTTCCCACTGGCGTGCTTTCCTGGCGTTTACCTGCAGAAAGCTGTTACTCATTCTTTGTTTGTGTGTGTGTTTAAAGGGTGACTGTTTTCGAAGTATGCAATAATTCGATATTAACTAATTTAGAGGGCTATGAAAATGGACAGAGGAAAGCGGCACTAGAGAAGGCAGACCTCAACCACGTAAACCCGCCACTTTTAAGGTATGGGAATCAAACTTTCCTGAGTTCCACTGACTCCAGGCTGTGAGTTCTTCTGCTTTCCTTGCATTTACCAGCAGAAAGCTGTTACTTATTTGTTGTCTGTTTGTGTGTGTTTAAATGGTAAACTTTTCGAAGTACGCAATAATTCGAGTGTAGCTAATTTGAGAGGGACAAGAGAAGGGACGGAGGTGGAGCCTCTAGGGTAGGCTAGGTTCCACCCCGTAAACCCGTCACTTATAAGGTATAGGACACAAACTTTCCCGAATTCCACTGATTCCAGGCAGAGACTTCGTAACCCTCTCCCGTCTCTACTCTCCTCCAAAGCCAAAAAAATAAAAAGAGAAAAACCATAACCGCGGAAAATCCCAACTTGCGTGTTTATGCTTTCAGCGAAATGATCGTCTCGAAAGAGGAAGGTTTTTCGCACACGCACGTTCCTTCTTTCGTTGTAGCATTACACCTTGACAGTGTGGAGAGAGAGAGGCAGAGAAAGTGAGTTGGCTTCAATAGAGAGAATGGCCAAAAGCTGCTTTTGTAGGTCTTGCCCGGGCCAATTGGAGCTCTTTCGAGACGGGCAAAGGAAGGGTAATCCCGGGCTCTGCGTGCATCAGGCGTCGCTTGCTTCGTTATAAACGGTAATTGGTATGCGCCCGTGCTGCACGTGGCCCCTGGATAACGAGCAGGGAGAAGTCACGTGTGGCCATCCCCTTTGCAACGACTCGCCAGGGAGGCGAGGGATGGCGCGCCAACACGACATAACACACAATTCGTGGGTTGACGCAAAGTGGGAGCTGTTGGAATGTATATGTGGGGAGAAAGTTGGTTGGTCACAGGCGGATATGCATGTAAAAAAAAAAAAAAAAAAAAAAAAAAAAAAAAAAACCCCCCCCCCCCCCCCTCCAACCTCCCCCCCCACCCCAAGCCATCCATCTAACAAACAAGCCGGGGGGGGGGGGGGGGAGCGACTTCTGGCCACTTCCGCTCCAGACTTCCGGCTATTTTTATTCATTTTAACTAAGTTTTGGATGGTTAATCTAATGGTGAAAACCCGTTTGTCTTTACCGTTCCAAAGAAAAAGGGCACACTTGTCGGCCAATTCTGACCACTTGTAGGCCACTTGCACTTCATACTCTCATTTTTAAAATTCATTTTAACTAATTTTTGGATGGTGAATCTAATGTTGAAAACCGTTTGTTTCTTTCTGGTACCGTTCCTTAGATGAAGTATCGGCCACTTCAGGCCACTTGTGGGGCACTTCCGTTTCATACTTCCGGTTTTTTTTTAATTCCTTTAGACTAATTTTTGGACGCTGAATCTAATCGTTTGTCTCTATCTCGTACCATTCCACACTTGATGGGCTCACTTGTCGGTCAATTTGGGTCACTTGTGGGCCACTTCCGTTTCATACTTCCGGTTTTTTTTATTCCTTTTGACTCATTTTTGGACCCAGAACCTAGTGGTAAAAACAGTTTGTCTCTATCTGTACAGCTCTCGAGTTGAAAAGGCGATGGGCGGACAAAATAGTTGCTACAGTCTTCTTAGCTTTCACTGCACAGACATGGGGGTATGGGTGGAATCTGATGCGCGGTATTAGTGGGGAATGAGCTTTAATGGCGCATCAACCTCAGTCACACTGCAGCGGCCCGGATTGCCACTACGCCACACGCTACTGAAATATTGACCAAGCCACAACTTTAGATCTTATGTGATGTATCTGTATACCTCCTGCAAAAAATCGAAAAACCCTAGTCAGGAGGAGAGAATCATCACCCAATTGACACTCAATGTTTTGCAGAAGGCGGAAACGGCGACGAACATCATCAAGATGGAGACAATCAACAAGAACTTGGACGGACCGTGAGTGGCCGGCGACACCAACGACATTCAGATGGGAAATCCCCCCCCCCCCCCTCAAAAAAAAGCATTGAGTAAGGTAGATGTGACCAATATTCTCTCCCTTATTAGACTAATTTCTCTTTTTAACACGTCTAGTAAGGTCTAAAATTGAGCCATTTAATCACGAGTTGCATCAAATGAATCGAATCCCCTAACTCTTGCCTCCCCTTATTAGACCTGTTTCGCTTTGAAAATGCCTGTACCATGCGCCATGGCTGTTTGCTGTGGCGTGCATGTCACGTGACTGAGCTAGTCCACTCAGACGGCCATACAGCCGTTGTTCTCGTTCATCATTGGCTAACTCATGGTGACGTCACGGCAAACAGCCATTGCACCTGGTTTAGTTAGGTCCAAAATTGAACCGTTTAATCACCTCGGTCCTCAGTCAGGCCTCAGTTTGCTTCTGTTAACTTCGACTACAAGAAATCGATTTTAAGTAAAATAGTAATAATAATAATAATAATCAATGAAACGATACCTGACTGAGCCCGTTTTATTTTTGGTAACCATTTGAGAAAACTGGTTAGTACAAAAACTACCGAAATAAATATTGGATCAACTGACTCAAGACACAACTGACTCAAGTATTTTTATTTTCAAAAATTGCATTGCTAAAGGTTTGTTGTTTTCGTAAATATACACAAAAACGAGAACAAAATGATAATATCTTCAAAATATATTTAAATAATCCAGAAATATACTGTGTTTCACGCAACACGGGCTTTAATTTTCGATTGGATAGGTTTCTGTGCTTTTAGCCTGGCAAAAGACATTTATTTGTCACCTGAAAGTGCTGTCGACTTGAGCACTTAACATGGTGGGTATTAAGTGTTAAGCTCGACAGCACCTTCACGCGCCCAATTTATGTCTTTGGTAAAAGCCCAGAGAAGCCTAGCCTGGCCGTCAATTGAAACGAGTGTTACATCTTTTTAGAACATTGGAGCCAGTGTCAGCCTGAATTCTTTGATTTTGAACCTGTATTCTCTACGTCTGAAAATGTTCTACATCTAATATGTAGAAAATGGTATATTTATTGTTAAAGAGAAAACTTGTTATTCCCAAGTGTATTTGTGTAAAATATGTCGGTGACCTACATACTTTCAGGGGGGGGGGGGGGCAAGAAAAAGGGCAAGAACGGGCACAAAAAAGTAAAAGGGCAAAGAGCAGGCACTGTTTTTCCAACCTACGAATCCGTACTACGATCCTAAAAAAAGTCTTTGGTTTAACAGTTTTTCCTTTTTAAGATGTTTATTCATATTTTATCCACCTAAAGAGCACAAAAAAGGAGTGGGGGGGGGATGTGCCCAAGTTCCCCAATGTGCAGACACCCTTGACAAACTGTACATATACATATAGAGAATTATTCGGTTCTTAATTTCTTCTTTAAAGTGCCGGTACTTACCGGTATGGCTGTCCGACAAAATCTTTCGTTTGCCTGATGTTTTTTTAGGAAACCTGTTGACTATTTCATACTCGTGGTCCAGAACGCCAACATAATTGGAGAGGTGCCAGCTCATTCCTGCTGTGTGTTTTACTTCCTACGTGGTACCCTCATCTCCCTTCACCCCCCTCTCCACATTCCATTCTGCAACTGTTATTACGTTTCGTATTTGCAAAGAATGGCCAAGTCGTTCTGTTCATTGGCCATTTTCACCCTTAAACTATTCATAACACTTACGTGAATGCTGCTCTAATGATGTGAATTTGGATTGTAAAAGAGTAAACGCAGCCAATGAACCTGACTTGGTAGAAGCTGGATGAGAGCCACAGAACGGGAGGCAAAAGTGTTGATCCTATGGTAATTTGAAAAGCAACACGGACGACACTAGGGATACCCCGATAACACGCGAATGGCACTGCCTGTCACTGGAGACACTACGGATGGCACTGCCTATCTCCCCTGGGGACACTATGGATGACACACGGATGGCACTACCTGTAACCTGGACACACTACTGATGACACACGGATGGCACTACCTATCACATTTGGGACACTACGAATGACACGCGGACGGCACTACATATCACCTGGGGACACTTTGGATATGGCACTACGTATCACCTGGGGACACTATGGATGCCTCACGGTTGGCACTACCTGTCACCTAGAGACACTATGGATGACAGACGGATGGCACTGCCTATCACCTGGGGACACTATAAATGGCACTGCCTTTCACCTGGGAACACTACGGATGAATGACGAATGGCACTACCTATCACCAGAGGACACTACGAATGGCACTGCCTAACACCTGGGAACACTACGGATGACTGACGGATGGAACGACCTATCACCTGGGGACGAACGGCATTGCCTATCACCTAGGAACACTACGGATGACTGACGGATGGCAGTACCTATCACATGCGGACACTATAGATGAAAGATGGATGGCACTACCTATCACCTGAGGACATTACGGATAACATACGGACGGCACTCAAATCAATGTTGTTTGTAGTAGATTCACACAGATTAAGTGTTTCACATCAAAGCACGAAAGAAATATTTTACATCAAAGCACAAAAGAAATGTTTATAACGAAACGTGAAAACCATTTTGCCACGATTTAGCACGACCTTCGTCCACGTTTGTTGAGTGAGGATAACTTCCCGGTGGGTGCGTTTGTCAACTGATGCGTGGACCACGGCAATGCTACTACAAATTTCTTTCTGTCTGTTAAAGTCCTGTAGTAGGCTTGCACCTGTACTTATTTATCTTGTAGTTGCCCTCCCTCTCCCCCTGTATTCCTTCTCCCACTTCCTTATATTCCTGTTTCATATTGTTTTTCATTTCTGTAATGAATCCTACTCCACATTTCTTTCTGTCTGTTAAAGTCCTGTACTAGGCTTGCATCTGTGCTTATTTTTCTCGTGTTCTCCCTCTCGGCCCCTATATTTCTTCACCCCGTTCACTCCTCTATTTTTTTTTCGTATTTTACTGAAGCCTACTACACAAACACATTTCTTTCTATTTTGTTATGGTCCTGCAGTAGGCTTGCATCTGTACTTATTGTACATCTGTAAAGCTGTACATCTGTACTGTATTTCTACTGTATCTCTAGTGAAGCAACGAAGTTTTAATTTGCCGTACTTTTTACCTAATTTGTTTACGGTGATTCTAATGGCGACAACTGTGTCTATCTGGTGCCGTACTGGGGTGGAAAAAGGCGACGAACGGACAAAGTCGTTGTTTGAGGCTTCCCAGACGTTTCGGCTGCACAGAAGACTAAAATAAAAGATGAACTAATTCACCACAAACCAATTGTACACTACGTTCAAAATTGGTTAAAATTTCAGCCTGACGTTTATTCCCATCTGTTGTAGTGTATATGCAAGCTAATACTCCCATTGTACCCTCCCCATCTTCATTAGTGTATTGCAATTATTATATTCGCAGCGTGTCGCAATTCCCACTGCTGCTGCCATCCTAATTAATGGATTGGGGGTAATTAATAGCTCTCATTCTCAAAACACGTGCATTTACTTAGTCGAACCGACACCACTTGGCGTCCCCGGGTCCTCCTGAGGCCGCCATGGCTTTTAGGAAAATGAGCCGACGGTTCTTGGCGCCTACTTTTCTTTCTTTTTTTTTCCACATTCTTGTTAGGGTCTCACAAAGATGACAGCCGCCTCTTTTGCTGCTAATGTCGGCAATGAAATAGCCGTTGAGGAACACAGAAGCCTTAGATTAGCGCCATCGGGGCCCCAAAACAAAAGACCCTCCAGACGGAATTGTCCTTTCATCTCTTCTCTGTACCTTCCCCCCGCTGGTGGACGGGTACTGGTGAAAACACTGCAGCTGACGAGCTCATAGCTGCACGCAGCCTTAAGAATGAACTCCTTTAAAAAGAAAAGGGAAAGAAATATCAGGAATGCGTTTTCTCTCTAGGGATGTTTTGGGGAAATGGCTTTTGCTTGCACTGGGATCAACCCTTTCTTTGTGGAGGAAGTTCGGCCGACGGAATTGTGTTCAGGAGAGGAAGAGGAAGAAGAATTTCGTAAAAAAATATATATCTGGTGCTGTGAGAAAATGGGGAATTCTTTCGACGTTTGCTATCTGTTACTCTTCTTCATGTATTTATTTGTTTGCTCGTTTTGTAATTGTCCCTCTTTAAAGTGCCAAACTGCTTAGCTCAGATGATCTAAATCATTTGTTGAAGAAAGGGGAGCCTGAGAAGTCCCCGTCGTACCTGTAAGGGATTGTGTGATATCAGAAGCCTTAAGCAGCTACGGGATTTATTCTGGCCTATACTTCACGTTCTTTCTGAAATGATAGGAAATTACTAAGTTCGAATCTTAGGTTTGCTCTTTCGTTACTGGACGTTTTCTGCGTCTATAATGAGCCGTTTCAGCAGTACACGAATTTATTCACTAAAGATGAATGTAGTAGATACTAAATACAAAAAAAAATCAACTTACATTTCTATTCTTTTTGTAAGTTTAACCTATTTTGAGGTGTTATCTCGATACACCTTTGGTTATGCAGTTGTCGTTCGGCGCTGAGCATATCCACACTCTTTGTGTACCTGTTGATTAATATTTTTTCCTATTTTTGTATTTCGTTTTGTCATTTTCGGGTTTTTCTTTAATGTTTTGTCGAATGGCGATAAATATTTTATTCTGTGGATTGCCGTGGGTTCAAAGTTAAATAATGTGTTGTTAAATGCAATTAGTATGTAAATTGTCTTTCTACTACTGAATGCGACGTTTACCTCGTTTTTATTGGAATGCTGTTTGAATGCTAGATCCTTCCGAGCGGCCCAATTGAGGGTTACGTGCTGTAACCCTTCTCTCTTGTCTTGTCGTCGGGGAATTGGATCTTAGGGGGTAGTATTCCGACACCTGTGTAATTATAATGCCTTAAGTATTTTAACTAAATATTTTCAGGTTCGTAAACCTATGTTCAGCTTGGAAAACGAAGCTTTAGCATCAGTGTACGAAGTTCGAGATCTGGGTATTTGGTTTACCATACACTTAAGCGTTCTTTGCATTGCCAGAAAATTGCTAAAGGTCGGTTACTCTGCATTTCGAGGTTTAGCAATTCATAATCGATGTTTTACTTCTGGCAGTATTGAAACAAAAATTTGGGTATTTAAAGTTATGTTTGCCCCTTTGCTCAATGATGCAACCTCTGCGTGGTCTCCTTAGCTTTTGAAGGATATCGACTTGTTCGAGTCTGTTCAGTGCTGGCTTACAAAATTATTACCTGGCCTGAGAGATATCAGGTACGCGTACCACCTTAATATGACGGAACTAGAATCATACTTGAACTTAGAAGGATTACGTTCGACCTCATCCTTACCTACAGGGTTTACCATGGTCTTATCTCTGTGGACCTTCCCTTTTTTGACAGGGCACCAGTGCAACATACCAGGGGTCATCCTTGGAAACTGTGTGCAGAGTTTCCGTCTTGCTTGCTGGCGTTTTCTCTTCTCGGTTAGAGTAGATTTCTTCCCAATTTGGGATGCCTTACAGGCTGAAACTGTTAACATGGATGCTGTGTGAGGCTTTCGCAGAATGTTTGATCCACCCAAAACCAAAACTGGTAGAAAAACCTGCCAAATTTCCAAAAACGGTCGGCCTTTGAAGGTAGTGATATCATTCCACCAGAGAAAGGCCGCCAAGGTTAATCGCCTAGCTAGACGGTAACATAAAAACAACGTTATTGAAGCATCTTTTTCTCTATGATTGGTGGACACTCATCCTTTAAATTTTAGTTTTTCTTTATCCCTGCACATTCCCCTTACATTTTCCGCAATTTGAAACATTTCTGTCGCATTGGGATTAACCTCAACATGCCAAAATATGCTTTCAGTTGCTTACAGTTAACAGACAGATGTCTGCTAGCGAGCCGCCTTTTTATCATTAACAATCAATTTTTAACAATCGGATGTCTACAATGGGATGATCTACTGTTACTTGGCGGCGACACACTAGCGTGTGTCTAGATAAGACCCCCCCCTTCATACATTTGTTAAGCTGCTCTTTTGACTATGATAAATATTGTCTTTAGTCTTCAAAAGTCAAAAAGTTAGTGTTTCATCAATCTTCCGGTTTCTTCCCAAGATTCAAATGTCGTAAACTATATGTATCACATATGTATTATTATTTATACGTCTGTTTTAATTTTGAGTGTTTTTTCGCCGTTTGCCTAAATCATGTGACGAAGCTGGTTCTTGCGTCATTTCTGCTGTTCGTTTCTCCGTCTCGAGTGATTTCAATTTGGACTCGTCGCATTATTTCCGTTGTCTGGGATTTCAACATGTCTTCATGGGGGGGGGGGGGGATTGAGGCTTAATGGCGCGTCGACAACTTGGTCAGTAGCGCCAACCTCAGTCACAGTGCAGTGGTCCGGGTTGCCACTGCACCACACATTACAGAGATGTTATTCAAACCCCTATTCTAAATCTTGTCATACATCTGTCTTCATGGTTTTCAAGCTTCAGCTGCGATAGACAATAAGTAGGAAACTAGTATTTTTAAATTTATTCTGGTTTCCTAAACGTATTGAGAAAATATGAGCCATTGGTTTAATTGTGTAGGCAAACCGGAAGTTAATGAGACATACTTGTTAGAGTTATATTTTCCTACAGTTTTAAAATCTCGTCGTTCTACTGTCCATTGTGAGATCAACGAGATTGTTTTTCACAGCAAGAGCACTTTTCTTCAATTTACGTGTGTTATTTAAGAAGAGGAGTTTGCTCCACAGTTTACTGATTTCATCCAAGACAAGAAATTGTTCCCCCTGCGTTTTCGAAATGATGGACTCGTCTTAGCGCTGGTTGATTCTATGATTTTTCGTACCCATGACGTGAAATTGCCGCAACTTACAATTTTGAAGTTTTAGTCGCCTGGAGCAATAATTTCTGAATTTCTGAAAGCAAACATACTGACTTGCTCGACATTAATGGTTAATGTTCTGATGTAGAAAATGAGAGTATGCATGTTTTAACGGATATGTGTTGATGAAGCAATTTTGGGGATAGAAAGACGTAAAATTGACGATGAGGGGGGGGGGGCTTAATGGCGCGTCGACAGCTTGGTCATTAGCGCCAATTGACGATGAAGAGAATACTAGTACTCATTACTCAGATATTTTAACTCATATATTCATTACTCAGATATTAATATTCATTACTCATAGATTATCACTCAGGCGTTCATTATCTAGATATTATGACTCCGATATTATCATTACTCAGATATTATTATTCATTACTCAGAGATTATCACTCAGGCATTCATTATCCAGACATTATGACTCGTATATTATCATTACTCAGGTATTATGATTACTCAGATATTTTTCATTACTCAGATATTACTATTAGTGTTGGACGAGAAACAGGCACCATGGCACGTAGAAAAACAAGTAATATTGACATGACGTGTCATCTTATGAAACTTTTAGTCAATATTACAAGTTTTGCTACATGCTACAGTAGGCCTACCCGTTGCATTACTTTTCGTTCAATCTGAGTAACGCAGAAATTGTCTGAATTGACACGGCTTACACAGGACACTATACAACAGTCTGGCGTTCACGTTATGTATTAGGACATGACCATTCATCTGCCTTTTTAAAACACCTTGTAGAGTTTATCATTTTTAAAACTGCAATTAAATACCCACAAATAAGGCTTACTTAATTATTAGAGTTTCGTGTAAAAAATACAGAAAATAAAAATAAAATAGCGTTCGGTATTTTAATATTATGAGTAATAATGTACTTCATGGGAAAACCATATTGAAGAAGAAAGTAAGTGCAGTGCAACTTGTACTATCTAATACAATCGTTATTTTGTCTTTTGTAAAAACAAACAATTTTAAAAGCTTAGAAAGTGCGACAAAGCTCGGCGTTTCGATTTAAAAAACTTAACTCATTTGCAGGAGCAATTACCATAAAAATAATTAATTGAGTTGGAAAACGAAATCATTAAAAAAAATCTGTTCTTGGTGACAGGCGAAATATAAGTCTAAAATTAAATAGTTAACTTGATTTTTTTGTCCATATTTGCTCGTTACATTCATTTCGACTTGTTTCGCGTGTCACCAAGAACATATCTATATAATAATCTCGGAGGCCGTCTAAAAGGAAAACTAAAAGGAAAACCACTTCTCCCCTGCACGCGCCCGCATTAAAAATGCACTCTCCCACTCTACCTGCATGGAAACAGGAGGCAGGCATGAGTGGTCGATCAACTCAATAAAGGTTCAATCTGACAAGTCGTCGAGCCGAACAATCACTTCTCCCCTCCTCGCACCCGCATTTCAAATGCGCTCTCCCATTCCACCTGCATGCAAACAGGAGGCAGGCATGAGTGGTCGATCAATCTGACAAGTCGTCGGGAAGAGTGCCGGAAAAATGTCCCAGGAAAATATCCCGAGAAATGTGGATCGGCCCCGTGCACGGGCTTCCTCTAGTTCTTTTTATGATTTCATTTACAGAGTATTGTTCTTATTTTTAAAGTTATTGCTCTTAGAAATGAGTTAGGGTTTTTAAATAGAAACGTCTAGATTTGTTGTATGCGTCTCCACAGCGTAGGCTTTTAAATCATTTGTTTCCGCTGACAAGTACTATATTTTTCACAACTATTACTTTTGTAAACGTGCGGTTGTGAAGTTTGTCACTTTAAACTACAAGTAAATTTGCGAAAAAAAAAAACTTTTAAATTTATCTTTATTATTATTACAAGCGATCAAATACTCCTTTCTTTGGCTCAACACAATCGGAAAATCCGACTGATCAAGAAATTTGTCCACGTAAAAGAAACTTGGACTCTAAAAAATTATTACTTGACCGTTACGTATTACATTAACACCGTTAACCTGTTTTTTTAACACATGGGTGAAAAGTTTGCCGTTCTTGAAACTTCAGATGTGTTTATGATAAACAAAGGAATTCATAATTAAATTAAATCGCAATGGTTTATTTTATAATTACGTACTCCCTCCCAATTAAATTTAAAATGTTTCCTAAATATTTAACTCGTCATTTGAATTTAAGTTGGCATGGGCACCAACAAGCATTGTAATCCGGGAATTTAATTTTAACATAGTGATTGCTCACCTTTAATCCCCTGCTTCCCGCAAGGTGCTGCCGAAGCCAAAGTTCCCTACGAAAAAAAATTCCAATTTTACCCCTTTCATCTGCTTGAGCGGCAGACTAGCAAAAACGCTAAAGGAAGAAAAAAGAAAAGAGAAAAGAAAAAAGAATTGAGAGAAAAAAAAGAAAAAGAGGAGACCGTTATTGTAGATTAAAATAACGCCAACTTCTTGTTTTTTTTTTTTCAGGCGCTTTAGCGTGGCAGCCTTTCTTACAAATACGACGCCACTCCAACAGATCCACGACAAAAAAAAAAAAAAAGGACCTGAAGTATCCTAGAAAAAAAACTCTGTTTCTGTAAGGAAATATTCTTCTACGTAGTGTATAGGAAGAGCCAGTATTTCACTACAGCGTAGGCAGATTTATTTGAGAGAGAAAAAAAATATATAATTTTTGTCTGCAAACTTTTACTTGTTTCTTACTTTTAGAATTTTTAAAAGAAAGCAAAAGTAATTCAAAAAGTTTGGAACAATGGTTGGGCTAAAAGCAAGTTTTAAATTAACTGAAAGCAACGCACCGTGAAAGATAATAAGTTTTAAAATTAAAAAAACAAATTTTCCTACATTTCACTTGATTTTCTTAATGTAACATGGTGTTTCTCCTCCTGATAATGTGAAAACTATTACTTAGGATCATAGTGTTTGGTATAATATTATAAACCGAGTTATGTTACCATTGATCAGAAGAGTTAGCCAATTGCGGCCATCGTTACTCAGCGGTGAGAGAGCTCAGCTTAGTTGCTGGAGGTTTGCGGATCTGGTCGAACCCCCTGGAAAGGGGATCTTGGTAAAGTCCCGGCCAGGACTGCCGGCCATGGTAGCGGGAGAGGCTACCATGCTCCTTTAGCAGCTATGGAATCTATTCTGGCCAATTCTGAACAATCGTCTGGCCCCTTACGATGATCAGAAGTTTCCCGGTTCAAATCCCCGGGTTGGTTCCTCCGT
The DNA here is from genome assembly GCA_023313725.1 of Lithobius niger. NCBI lineage: Eukaryota > Metazoa > Arthropoda > Chilopoda > Lithobiomorpha > Lithobiidae > Lithobius > Lithobius niger. The sequence goes on along the minus strand of JAHWFP010178117.1, from coordinate 31,005 downwards.
TTACCAGATATTTCTTCTTCTCAAAAAAGCCTGGTAATGTTCAAAATTGAGCCAGTTCAGCCACATGAGCATTAAGTTGCTTCGGCTCAAAGAAATTAATTTTTAAAAAAAGTTTACAGTAATATAATCGAGACCATTATGAAATGAGATAATTCACAATTTAAAATGTACAACTTAGCAGTAACATGGGATATTACTAAAACCTTCATATTACTAAAAATCGGCTCGATGCTTCCTTAGGCTCACATAATGCTTAAGTTATTTACCTTAAAGGCGCCATTTCACTTTTTCAACTCCCAGTACCGTAGTATCTTCCAGCAATATAAATAAAATAGCGGTAAATTAAAAATGGAACAACACTATTGGCAGGAGCGCCGCGATTTTCATAACTAAACCGAGATCACGCGACCTACATCAGCCTATTGGATGACGGAGAATCTGGAACGTGGATGCTGTTAGAATATGGGGAAAGCTATCGCAATGGTAAACAGGCGCCTTTAAATTAAATTTCCTTTGCGGTAAGTTGCTGCAACAGAAATAACTTTTCTCTTGATTAACCGTCTGTTATTTATAACCTACAGTTACTTAGCCGATACATAAACAGCCACTGCACTGTGACTGAGGTTGGCGCTGATGACCTAGCTGTCAACGCGCCATTACACCTCAATCCCCACCTCATAAATGAATGAGCCACCTGGCTGGCAAAGTCCACAATGACATACGTAAGCACATTAATTTTAATATTTTTGACCGAAATCTTGGCCGTGATCAGAAAATTTGATGAAAAACCAATTAAGCTGTATCTGAGCATTAGGCTCCTTTTTTACTTGTATGGTTCATCAAATTTTTTTGATAGAGACCAAGATTTCTGCCCAAACTATTAAAATCTATGTGCTTATTTTTGATGTGTCATTGTGGGCTTCGCCTGTCAGGTAGTTCATTCATTTATATTCGACATCACCCGCAATGTAACGTACTACAGTTACTTACCCGTAGCTTTTAAGGTATTTACAGTTACTAGCCGTATAGCTTTTAATGTCGTTGGTGCAAATAATGCTATTGCATTCGGACAAAGATCAACTTTGAACCGTTTGTTTCCAAAAACTTAAATTGCCCCCAGGACGGAACTGCGAAATGGACAATCTTCAATTAAATGCCTTCTTCTTCGTGCAAAAGCCTCTTCTTGTAGCAATTTTGTCTGCGTCTCACCATTCTTTTGTTGCCCGAATGCCAGTATAAAATGACACTAAAGTGAGCTGTTACGTTAACACCACACAATTTATTGTTTTCGTGAATGGGATGCTGCTGTTTACTTGTTGTTGTCTACAAAATAAGTGCCTGGTTACAAAAGTGTCGTAATTTCCTGAAAAAAAAAAGACCAAAACTCATGCGGTTTGAAGTGAAAGGCAGAAAAACTCTGAAAGTTTATGAATAGTAGCGTCATTAGCAGGACACGGAAGTCACAGCGCTTCAGTATGACGTCATCAAGAAAATGGCGTCTCCCATTGAGAAAGTGCAATGTCCGGTGTGGATAGCTATAGTCGAGACCAATTCGCCAATCACGGTACAAAGACGTTCCCGAACCAGTATTAAAATTAATCTCCAAAGATTAAATCCATAAAGGTATGGTTAACAAAATCGTAATAGGGTCTATGTGTAAAGTCATGGCAACCCGGCGTCAAAGACGAATGTGTGGAAGAATTTCGTGCAACTTTTACGCCGCATAGTCGACCAAATCTGCATGAAGTGCAGAATGTAATCGCCAAATACCAAGATCTACTGTAGCACAGTGGTACCGTTGACCTTGGTATTTGGAGTTCACGTTAACCCACTACACCAGCCTCAACTATAGAGCAGTGACATTTGCCACCATATCGGCACCAGATTGGCACCAGTATAACTACACGGTGCACTACATAAAAATGGAGGGAAAAACAACGGAAGAGTGGATTTCTTAGGCTTAAAATAACGTTGTTTTCTCCAACAACAAAAATCGCGCATTTAAGGTTTAAGAAATCACTCTTCACATTATCGGCTTCAGTATGATGCCCTCCTGTTTCTCTCTGCAGTTCCCCTTGCAGCTAACCCATTAAGGCTCCAGCATAGAGTTCTATACAATAATACTACGTCGTGTCACTGCTCTATACAAAATTCAAATCCCACAACACTTTGACATTTCATTCTGGACATTTCAATCATCATTGAGAACTTCACTAGACCCCAAAGTCAAGTTTTGCAGCATAAAATATGTACGCGAACTTTTCTTCAGACCGCGAAATATCCATGAAAGAATAATATTCCAAACGGAAAAACCATTTCTTTTCCTTAAGACTTTTCAAAGTATTTTTTTTTTTTCAAAACCACTCGCCAGGACACGTCTTTTATCGCCATGCTTCCTTCCGGTTTGCGTTATTTCTGCTGTCAACTCTGCAGGCATCGTATCTACTTTAGTTTTCCTTGAATAATAAGACTAGTGGGATTTCGTCTCCGAATATAAATTGCCAGTGTGTTTTATCACCTATTGGTATTTCGTCCCCGAAAATAAGTAGCCAATGTGTTTTATTATCTAGTGGCATTTCGTTCTGTAGAATTAGTGGCCAATGTTATTTTTAGTCGGATCGGCTGAAAAGACTATTGCAACGACTTTGTCTCTCCGTCCATCCGTCTGTCTGTCAACTTCAAAACGACGTCACATAGAGACAAACGGTTTTCACCATTAGATTCAGCGACCAAAAATTAGTTTACAAAAACGAGGCAAATTGAAACATCGTTGCTTCTTTGTAGCTAATAGGCTTTCTGGACGTAACTCAATGAAGCAACAGCATTTGATTGTCGCAATTAAACACTATACAAAAACATGCAACCGAAAAAACAAAAGGATTTCGTTAACGACACACATTAGCTTCATTAAAAAAGTCTCGAAACCGTGTTGCATGGATGAATAGGCCGACTCTCGACCAAATTCCTCCAATTAGCTCTTGCTTACGAATTAAAACGGCAGTTAAAAAGTAGATCTGAAAGCTGATAATTAGGCCTTAAATCACGTCGTCACATTTATGCGCCATGATGTATAAACAAGCGTACTCTCGAACTCAACTCTCTAATTACTACTTACGAAATTAAAACGGCAGGTAAAAATTAGGTCTAAAATAAATAAAAAAAAAACTGAAGCTCTGGTTGGTTGAGAGTGACGTTTGGATGGCGTTGTGGTGTCTTTGATAGTTGTTGATTGTCTTTGAAGGTTTTCTTTTCTTTTTGAACTTTCATTCCCGATTTGTGCTCTTTTATGGATTTGTTACCAATTCTGTGAGTTTTTTCGCCCACGGTTGATCTTATTGATTTTATTTTTATGTCTTTTGTTGTTTGCTTTTCTTGCGCATTTTTATTCTGTTTTTTTTTTCCCATGTACTGGCACAGTTCACGTGGTTCCCTCATGCTGTACTCTTTTCGCTGTAAATGTATTCACACACAAAAGCATAAATAAATCTGACGCCTAAAATTAAAACTAAGCCTAAAAGCTAACACAATTTTTTAACCGGTAATTGTGAAGGTGACTACCTTTAGATTTTTGTAATAGAGAGCGCTGTCGCAGTGCATGATAGAGGTGTGCGCCACAACATTTTGAAAGTGGTGGAAGTGTACAGAAAACCGGTTGTGACCAGGTAGTCGCTGCAGCAGTTTGTTATTATCTTGTCCATTGAGTTGTGTAGTATTTTTTAACAGTTTTTACTTATTCGCTCGCATTTAACCCTGCTTTAAATGTATAACACTGATATCTTGGAGCACTTACCTCACTTCGTTAGGCTCTACAGCCTACTTTAGCTTGCTTTTTTGGGTCATCTTTATGTTTGGTAAACAAACGTCAGCTAGAACTTCATTTTGACTAACGTTTATTCTAAGGCTTTTTAGCCGTATCTGCATCCGCTTCCACCGTCTTATCATCTCTTCCACCCCCTCACTACGTTTTCAAATAGTAGGTTGCTTGTAGCTTTTCAGCTCTATTTGTTCCGTAAAATTTGCCTAAATTAGGCACCATCTTGTCAGAGTATGAGCGAAAACAACCATTGTGTTATCGTGCCCTTTCTTTCACACCCTTCCATCCTTCACTTGGGTTTGTTGATGCAGCTAGCTGATGATGACGTGGTATAGCCTAGTCGCCCACTGTTTGTTACTTTGGGTACAAGCGAGCGCCTCCCGCAACGAAATGAGCTAATTACTCCAAGACGGAATATGGTAAAATGGGTTAATTCTATTTTGGGATCACTGTCGACTTTATTTTTCTCATTACCAGACCGACCGTCTTTACTTTTCCTACTTTTCCTCGATTGTTTCAGGGATGAAATTACCTGCAAGTCGAACATTCTACTCAAACAAGAGAATAAAATGAAAAAGGAGGAGGGAGAAAAAACCCCGTTACATTCAAACTAACTTTACTTTCGTCATTTCCCTAGACTGGATCAGACGGGTCGAAGTTCTATTAGTAGCCCACCTACCACGAATGTTCCCCGTTCCCCTTTAATTAATTTGTTCGTCACTTGCCAAGTTATCACGGCTGAGAGAGCGCGGTTAGAACGCGATGGAATCAGCGATTGAGTCGTTCAACTCATCATATCGATCTCGGGGACACCAATTATTATGGTGATGGCTGTACGAACCTTCACATAAATTCTAATTCCTGAACGAGACGACTGTTAGGTAGCGACCTTCAAAACCAGAATCCATTGTTGCTGAAAACGCAAGGTCGAAACCGACTGATTGCTGTGAATGGAACTCATTGCGAAAAAAAAATCTAGGCCAATATTGGATAGTTAAGACGTTGTGATGGGGTGGGAGGGTGATAAACAGAGATGGAACTGACTCATGAGTTGGTGGGTCAGGGGGTCAAATGGGTCATTCATAGGTCAAGGCCGTTCACCCACAGACCCAAAATAAAGGCACGGGGGCAGGGGGAAACAGAAATAAATAAAATGCTTTAATAAAATGCTTTAATGCTTTAATAAAATGATTTAATAAAACAAAAGTTTTAATTAGAAGGTTTCCCAAAGGTCCTAGAAAAAAGTCGTCATAAAGAAAATCTGGGGAAATAGGGCTAGAAAGGCCTACGTTAAAAAAAAAAACATATAACACAAATGGTCCGTGGAAGACGGACAATCTTTAATGAAGGCTGGAGTGGGGGGGTGAACCCTTTATATACCTGTATTTATCATCAACCCCCTTTTTTTTAACGCAGGCCTTTCTCGACCTTTTCTTCACCCAGATTGTCCCCAGATTCCCTGAAAAACTATAAGCTCATATTCTCCATTTGTTGAGAATGTGAGCATTGCTTTTCCCGGGAATCTTGGGACAAGCTGGGGATCAAAGGTCTAGAAAGGCCTACGTTGAAAAAAAAAGGTTGATGGTAAATATGGGTATATAAATGGTTTCCCAACCCCCACTCCCTACACACACACACTCCAGTCTCCATTAAAGATTATCTATTCTTCCACGGACCATTTATGTGTAATATGTTGTTGTTGTTTTTAACGTAATCCTTTCTAGATCTTTCCCCCACGATTGTCTTTATGACGACCTTTTTCTAGGACCACTGGGAAACATTCGGTATTAAAAATGGAGCATATTATTTGCAGGAAGTTATTGTAACACTGTTGGTTTTATTAAAAGCTTCTTTAAAGAATTGCACTGCATGAAATAACATTGCATTCATTTGCATACTGCATTATTTTTTCATAGCGTGGAATGGGTCATGGACGATGGGTCACAATTTGTTGTTTATCGGGTGAGTCAAGTGGGTCGAGGGTCAGGGCTCGAGTCGGTCAGGTTGATCACGGGTCGAAAAAAGTGACCCATTTCCATCTCTGGACTGGGGCTTTATGGCGGGTTGTCCGACAAAATACCACCAGGCAAAATACCACCATACTAAAATACCACCCTTTCAGAATTCATGCATACAAAAATGCCACCAATTAATAAATTTATTTTGGTTTGTTTTTATTGAAATCTCATTAAACTACATGAACGTATTGCTGTATTGGTATCAACCGCTCGGGGAAAATATCCACATCTCTCTATTCATCACGGAACTAGGTGGACAACGCTTGGGAGATGTTTTTTTGACGTTCTTACACGTTTGGAAGGAGGGAAGCCGTTTGTATTTTAAATAATACGCATAGCCAATAAGCCTCATCATACTGCAGGGCCCGAATTGATGTCCAGAGCATAGGATAATTTTGAACAACTAAATTTCGGAAAGCATTGTTCTAACCTTCATATAGATTGTTTGTCCGCGCTTCTCCTGTTAGCATTGTATCATGCACGTTTCAAACATCTGGTGGAAAAAGTGGTGGGATGCGAGGAATTCCGCCCGGACGCGGTGAACTAAGGGCACAAGAACTCCTCATTTGACAAAAATTACCTGTAACGTAAGTCACACCGAAATTGGAAAGAAGAGAAGTCGGTTCATCGGAAGTCGTTTGTCTAATGTAGGCCATGACCTGGGTCACTTGGTTAACGGCTAGAAACGCTAAGGCGTCAATCATGCCACACTCATGTTTAATGCTTTCATCGCTGCTGTATCTAGAAACAAGCCCTAACATATTTTTCCCCACATATTGTGCGTTAATTTGTATAAGTTTGCATTTCTGTAAAAATAAAAAGATGGTATTTTTGCATGCATGAATTTTGCAAGGGTGGTATTTTAGTATGGTGGTATTTTGGGTGTGGTAAACTTAACCGGTGGTATTTTTCCATGTGTTATTTTGACATGGATTCTTATGGCGTGGGGATGCCTAGGTCTTAGGCACCAACTTCAGTCACTGTGCAGTGGTCCGGGTTGCCACTGCGCCCTACAATGTAGATATGATAAACAAACTTCAACTCTTGTGTTATCATATATGTATACCTACCGCAACAATTAAAAAAAAAAACAGACAGGAAAACAGATTCATCGTAGTCGATGGAAATGGTGAAGAACACCAGTAAGGTGATGAAAATCTACCAGCACATGACGGACCATAAGTTGCGGTGACACCATCGACATTGAGGAAGAGTATCTCCTCAAAATATTGGATAATGGTGGATGAACTGTAGTCAGCAGTTCGGGTTTATTTGTTGAGAGTGGGCTCGCGTCCATATCAATTGCCGTAGGTTTGATTTAGAAATTTTCAGCTGTTCGCAAGTCCTTGGGACCTATTCACAGGGAATGCAAAATGCCAAAAAATGCAAAACAAAAATTTTACAATTTTCTGGAATCCGTCTCTTTCATGGTTAGCTAGTTTTTAATTTGTCTAAAAAACAGTCAGAGAGCTTGCCTATTTTAAAGGGCATTTTTACATCCATTTTGACATGCGTGTTTTACTTTTGGATCGCTTACACAAAAAATAAACACAAGAATTGCTGTAGGAATACGTTACGTACGTTCGATACAACAATTCAATTATTGCATCACCAAAACACGTAATGGGTACCGCCATTGTTTCGCTTGGAGCTACCGAAATCAATATCGACAGATGGAGCTGTTCTGTTTCGACTCGGCCGACAGATGGAGTCGCTGTTGTTTCTACTCAGTCGACGGAAGCCCACTGAGATAGCTGTGTTGGCTGTGAGTAGCTCAAGCGTCTGACGGCCTTAGCTGGCCACTATATACTGTCCTGCTGTTCGTTTACAGAAAACGAACAAGAAGAAAAAAGGGGGAATACATTTGCGAATAAAGATTTTTTTTCTAGTTTGCAAGAGGACGTTACCGATAGATATTGGACGCCCAACTTCGTGCATGTGGCGGAGGTGCATCCGGACACTAGCCGAATGCGTTTGTTGAAATGAAGAACTTGCACAAATAAAAATCATGTTTCTCAAATGAAGTTATTTGGCTCGAGCAGATTCGAAGACAACTCCATGTTCGACACCCCCCGCCACAAATGTTTTTTTTTCTTTAAGTAACTGGTAAGCGAACAGCACGACGACAGTAGTGGCTAGACGCTTGAGCTACTCACAGCCAGCACAGCTATCTCAGTGGGCTTCCGTCGGCTGACTCGAACAACAACGGCTCCATCTGGCGGCTGAGTCGAAAGAGAACAGCTCCATCTGTCGACGTTAATTTCGGTGGTTACGCGCGAAACAATGGCGGTACCCATTACGTGTTTTGGTGATGCAGTAATTAAATTGTTGTATCGGACGTATGTAAAAACGTATTCTTACCGCAGTTCTTATGTTTAGTTATTGTGTAAGTGATCCAAAATAAAAAAAAAACAAGCATGTAAAAATGGATGTAATTGCCCTTTTACCTTGAAGCCCATTCGTTTAAAAAGAAATTAGAGAATGAATAAAACTTTATTAAAATATCGGATTGTTTGGCGTGTGTAGAACTAGAACTCTCCTCGTTATAACTTCCCTGAATGTCATTGGTGTCACGGCTACTTGCGGTTCACTGTGTGCTATAGGGCAGTGACATAACGTTGTATTATTATAATACACTATGCTGGAGCCAGTAACTGGGATAGCTGCAAGGGTCACTGGAGGGGGAAAAGAAGAACGTCTTACTGAAGACAATGCTGCTAAGAGTGAATTTCTGAGGTCTATAATGCACGATTTTTGTCGATTTGTTGGCAGTTGCTCACTTTTTAAGCAAGTGGAAACTTTAGTTTCCAAATTACAACCTAGCAACACAAGGGATTGGAAAAAACAACGTTTTTTTAAGCGTATCAAAAGACACTCTCAAAGCACTGCCTTGACTAGAAGTGCCGTTATTTAACCCTCCATTTTAATCTAGTGCCCCTTGCAGCTATCTCTCTTGTAGCCAATATGACGTCACATGACGCTGCTGTATAGCCTGTTCCTCATGTTTGCAGGAAACAGACTGCATGACGTCACGTTTCCTTGCACTACGAATGCAAAAATATGTGGAATCACACCTGCAGACTCTACACAGTTACTGTTAAGAGTCTACGGGCGTGATATTTTTAGGTGTTTCAGTTTTCGTAGTGGAAAGAAAGGTGACGTCATACAGTCATTTTCCTGCAAACGTCATTTTCCTGACGTCACTTGACGTTGCTCTATAGCTCAGTGGCTACTCTGACCACTACACTGTGACTGAGGTTGGTGCTAATAACCCAACTGTATATGCGCCGTAAAGCCGGAAAACCACAATTCCCTCTTCCCACGCCCGATGAGTGCAAATTGTGGTGCCCCCAGAATCCAACCTAAGCACAGTTCGAAAGTAAAGGAAGGTAAATTTTGGTGTTCCTAGAGACCCACCTAATCGCTATCTGACAGCCCAGAAATGTAAATTTTGGCACTCCAAGATTCCCATCAAGGGGCAGGTTGATAACCCAACAGTGCAAATTTTGGCACCGCTTTTCACCCCATCCAAAGGCAATTTGACAGCCCAGGAGCATACATTTTGACACCGTTACAGTCACATCTAAACGCAGTTTTACATCTCAGGAGTGCAAATTTGTCTGGCCCTAATTCCTCGTAAACTCAGTATGAAAAACCAAGGCACAAATTGCATTGTCGTGGCCACTTCGTTTGAACCCCTGGTTGGATGGCATAGACATAGTTTTTAGCAATTTTAGCTGACGATGGAATACTAGGCTTGAGTTAAAATAATGTTGATGAAGTGAGTAATGGAGGAGAGTATCTAGTTATAAGGCCAGAAAGGTAATCATTTATGGCTGGCATCGTCGGCTTGGCTACATACAAGTTGGTGCCTTGCCCACCGGCCAGCCATAATCACGTCTGGAGAACGTAAGATCTTGTTTTGAGATTTTTGCAATTTCATCAGACCCATTTTGGAATATGCTACCACTGTTTGGTCATCCCGTTTTGCCAAGGACATTGATCATGCAGAGTCTGGACAGCGAATGTTTACAAAAAACATTGTCGGGCGTATCCAACTTAAATTACAAAGAATGACTAGATCCCTTGAGAGCAGACACACTAGAATTGCGTAGACTGAAATGTGAGTCTGCCTTAATGTACTCCTGGCCGGTACGCATGACCGTACCGCATGACAGGTATGATATTAACTGTGGACACTTTTTCCCTTAAACTTGTTTAATGTTACCAGCGGTCACCCTCTCCCATTATCGATGCTCTCATTTTCAAGAGATTGTGGAAAGTTTTTCTTTTCAAATCGTGTGGCGAAAATTTGGAAGGGACTGCCAGTTGAGGTGGTTACAGAACCATCCCTTAATATTTTTTTAATGAAACTGTCGAAACAGAAACCCTTTTTAACAAAACATGTCAGATGTACACAACTTTTAATTGTAATTATGCGGCTTGGTATACCAGTGATCTTGCCAGCCCTTCCTCGTCCTGTTACGACATTTTTTTCTCGTAACGAAATTTAAATTAAATTATGCCATTTCGGGGATGATGGCCTTACCAATCAGGAACCCGACATGTTGTTAGCGTTTACGGGCTTGGGTGTGAACCAATCAAAGCACTGACAGGGGTTGTGGCAACACAATCTGACTTCATCCTGAATATAATGGGCTATAACTGATGGCCCAGTTTGCAGTTCAGCTACAACACGAGTTGAACGTGAACAAACTTAAACTACGCCAGTCTGAAGTACCAAACTAGCATATCAACTAGGCGAATAATATACATTCTTTCAGTCACGCCTACGCCACTCTGGATTTGAGAGGTGCTATTTATTTCTACCAGAACAAGATGCGAGCATAGCTTTTGGATGTGCAAATCTGAATTGGTTTTGACGTTGGCGCTCGCCTATTGCCATCGTTTATGGCACCTAATTGAAACGAATAATAAAGGTATTACACGACGAATATTGTTTAATTTCGAACGCGTTACGCAATATGGCACAGCATGCAGATTATTATTAGTGTCGTACACGCAGAAGTAAAATTGATGTTGCCCGCATATTTCCCCACTTTGCTGCTGTGAGATAAACCAGGTGAGCTCGAGTTTACGTCATCCACAATGAAATGACGTGAAATGGGAGAAATTAGTGGCAACATTGAAGCTGGTTGGAGACACGGGAAAATCTACACGTGGACTGCCAGAGGGTTTTCCTAACGATGGGCGATATAGGAACCTATGACTGGAATATATCGGGGAGCTATAGATTATGACAAATCGTAATATCGCAGAATCGCCATCAACAAATTTGGTAACGAAAAAACGAACTTTTCTTTAACAACTTGCTGCACCATAATTATTAAACAAGGTAGGCTCGAGTTTGTGGCAACATTGAAGCCGGTTGGAAACACAGGAAAATCTGCACGTAGACTGCAATTGAACCAGAAGGTTTTCCTAATGATGGACGATATAGGAACCTTCAAACACAATATATCGGGGAGCAATATATTGCGACAAATCGTAATATCATAGAATCACCATCAACAAGTTCTGGTGCGGAAAAACACATTTTTCTTTAACAAATTGCTGCACCATAATGTGAGCTGGTTGAAGCTTGTTGGAGACCCGGTAAAATCTGGACGTGGAATGCAAGTCAACCAGACGGTTTTCCTAACGATGGGCGATATCGGAACCTTCAATATAACGGGGAGCAATATATTGTGACAAATCGTAACATCGCAGAATCACCACCAACAAAATTTTCTTTAACCACTCGCTGCACCATATTGGTTGCGTTTTCACATCACTTGTGCAACTCTGACACCGCATTAAGGAAGATACCACCGGTAGACTTAAACAAACTAATTTTTCCTTAAAAAGACTGTTGCCTTACTTTCTTCATCACATTAAATATATAATTTCTCTCCGGTTATATAAAAAAATTTGATTTAAGAGTTTTTTTGTTGTTTTTTTATTTTCGATTCGTCAGTACCGAAGTTTTTCGAATTTTGTATGTCTGGGAAAATTATTGCTTTGTGACACTTTCCATTCTGAAAATATATCAGGGATATATTCTGTATTTTTTTTTTTTTATTTCTAAACCAGTTCAGCATTTCGCTCAGACTATGAGACGTGTTTCTTAAATCTCTCTCTCTTGCATTCCATTGCTTAAAATTTTTGTTTTTATTCTTCTGTAAAGCCGTACCGGTCGAGAAGACTATTGCAACGACTTTGTCCGTCCGTCCGTCCGTCGCTTTTTTCAACTTCGCAACGGTATCAGATAGAGACGACCACGGTTTATAACATTAGATTCAGATTCAGAAGTTTGTTAAATATCATGGCAAATTAAAACATCGTTACTTCCTTATAGCTAATAGACTTCTTCGACGTAACTAAAATAAATAATAACATTTGATCGTCGAATTGAAAACCTAAGGATAACATGCAGCCATAAAAACAAAAGGATTTTACCTTCGTTTAAAATAGTATCGTCGCATTGTTGTGTGAATGAATAGGCTTACCGTCAAACCAAATTCTCCATTAGGCTCATCTACTACTTACGAAACTAAAACTGAAGTTAAAAAATAGGCCAAAAAATGAAAACTAGTCCTAAAATCACGTTACCACGGCAAAGTCAAGTAGGTACGAGTCACTGCTGGCTTCAACAACAGCGTCTTTCACGCCACTTCTCTACTACCACTGATCTATATAGGCTACATTGCGCGTTACGCTGTAACAGTGTAAATGTGTACCCGGAGGCGCACCGTGTTGCAAAACTGAATAGGCTTACTAAACAATCCAAATCTCCGTTATCCGCTACTAACTAATAAAGCAGCAGGTAAAAATTAGGCCTAAAAGCTGACAATTACGCCTAAAATGTAAATTAAGCTTAAAGGCTAATACATTTTTAACCGGTAATTCTGATAGTTACTGCTTTTAGATTATATATTAGAGATAGTTGGTCCAATAAGTGATAGTAGTGGCGGAACTGTACAGAAGACCGATTGCGACTAGGTAGTCGCTGTAGCCGCTTGTTTTTGTTAAACCCCATTCTTAGGCTAATCGTGGAATTCGAACCGGTTTTCTCTTGGTTTGGAGGCAAGGACGCTAAACCACTAGGCTGAGCTTGGTCGCTTTGCTCATGTTATTGAGTAGGGTTGGGGCTTAATTTCCTTTTTTCGTTCATGTGGCTTGTTGCTTTAAGGAACACCATACAACAGAAGGTTAAGTAACTAACATCATGACAGAAACCAACACCAAATAATACCGAAATACCGAAAAATTTTTCAACATTAGTTTGCCCCCTTCGAATGCCATAAGGAAGCTATCAAGTTCAGTAATGACCGAGGAGTACGAAATCCTATTTGATGCACTAGACTAGGTCTGAGTATACAGGTAATACACAGGACGAAAAGCCAAATGGGCTCAAAAAGTGATAAATAAATACAGATGCAAACCTACTTACGTTTTTTTTTTGGACTTAAATGCCAGACTGCCTTAGCGAGAATATTCAACCCACGACCTTTGATACCTAAGGCCGAACAACATGGCCCAAACGTATGGATGAGCGGTCGGACTTCGAGGTTTGGTCTCTAAATTCCTTACCCTACGTATTAACCAGCAAACATTTGTGGAAAAGTTAAAAACTCCAACTTGTACCTGTGACTAGATACTTGGATAGCAGTCGTAATGAAATAATTTTCACCAACATTCTCCCCGCCCTTCACCAGTTCCCGTTTTAACCCTATTTATAACCATTCCAAGCAATTAATTTCACTTAATTAGGTTAGCTACCTTGGTTACGATTCAACTAATTATCGATTAACACGAAGCGGCTATTTTATGGCCTGTCATTGTACGTCGACGGAGGTCGTGTTTCCGATGTGCCGCCACTACTTTCCGAGCCTAGATTTCTACCTTAACGCGCGTTTTAAAGATAAAAATGTAGCCAACTAGTGCTCAAGTTAAACAATAAAATACGACGTTTCGCGGATAAGTGCACCTCCGTTATCAAGTGTGGATATCAGTTCAAAGGCTTTGTACAAAAATAAAAAAAAAAATAAAAAAAATAAGAATCATGTTATGGCAGAAACTTGTAAAAAATAAATTAAAACAAGAACCTACTGCTGGCCGACACGCAAATGCAGTAGGAAGCCCAGCTCTACGACCTCTTCATTATTTATTTATTTATTTAACAGAAAAGTTGGTCGTCAGTTTTAAAGAATTTGACGATATCAGATACACATAATTATAAACATTAGGGAAAAACAAACTAAGAAAAAGGTGAACAATTCGGCCTCCACCAATAACTCCACCATCTTCTCCAAAGAATTTCTGGTAATAATAGGGCCAAGGAAAATCTTCAGGTTCGGATGCCCCTCTGCTTTTGCGGAGTTAAAGTACCCTTTTTTGTCTGTCACCGTAATCTAAAGTTCACAGTTTTCCACTTATCATGGTAATGATAGGGTGCATTAACAAAGACGTAACTGTCACTAGAACAAATCACATCTTCACTCACGTTTGAAGTAATGGGTGTATGAAAAATATGGCTAGCATCCTGTCACCTGCGTCTTTAACAGATTTGGAAAAGGAAGGGTAAGTGCAAACACCTATAAATATTAAATAACTTTCTGATACTATTGGAAAATATGTCCTTATTCCGGAACATGGTTGGCTAAGCTAGTTTACTTAATCAACAACCATTTTCCCGCACAGATATGTTTCTAAAAGTATCTTTCTTCCCAATAAGGCGTCCAATATGGCCGCCAAACGACCATGATTTGGACCACGTGACCAATTGTGTTTAACACTCCTGTAAGTGTGTAAATATGCCCAGAAGTTAAACTGAGGGTACAGAAAAGTGCATACGTGCCATGAGCTATCTCATAGACTAATACATATTAGTGACGTCACAGTATTCATGCAAACAGAAAACCACACCAATGCTCTATAAAACCAACCATATATGGAGAGGGGATTGCCGTAGTTTTTTTTAATTAATTAATTGGAGTTGTGCTTCTAACAAATCCACAAACCAAATCTTGAAAAAGAAATACTTAATTTTTCAGAAGATCAGATGATTCCTCGAAATTTATCCTCAAAATTTATCCTCATTAATCTTCGAAATGTCTTGTTTTATTTTACTTGTGCACTTATTGGCTATATTTTTATCTTTAAACTCTTCCAGTGCAGGTTTTGCTTATACTAACGCTCTGTTGGCATTTGAAACCACAATTTACTCGTCTATCATCCAAAATTTCCAAAATTTCTGTTAAGCGGACACATCCTTCATCCGTGTCCAGTCATTTCATCTTGGTTTCAGACGTAAGGTGTTATATGTTTAAAGAAGAAGAAGCTTATAATTAATCCATGTAAATCAGATACAGATAAACTGGAATTGGAAGTAAGCCAACAGAAATGTCATACACTAGAAATAACGGAGTACAGTAATCCACCTTTATGCACTTACGGTTCATCGGGGGTGGCATGACCCGGATTCGAACTGGCGAACCTGTCATTATCAGATCGCTGCCATTGCTGGCTTTGCCGTTATGGTCATTGTCCACGTGTCCACTGGCCGGCCATATTGGTAACAGCAGTGATCCGGTGATGGCTGGTTTCGCAAGTTGAAATTCGGATTACGTCACTGGAATGAAAACCTTACTGCATAAAGTTAAAATTTGTAGTATGTTATTTGTACTACGTTATTTCCATGATACGTTGTGTGCTAATGGCTTAATTTAATTTAATTATACGGCGCGCTCATTGTCAACATTTCAGGGACAAGTTAACATGTGTTTAATGATAATTTACACTTTTTGTTCCAACGATGTCTGCCCGTGATTGTACAATCTGTCAACAGAAAATAATTGCCGGAAATTCTACAGACCATGGGTCTGCGTCGCCTGCGGCAACCGGAAGCACGTCCACGCGAGAGTCTACTCAATCAGCAGTTCTCGCATTACATTCCTGTGTCTAATGCCCTTGGAAATTGAGCTCGCATTTAATAAAAGCCAGGTCGCCGACTACTAATGAAAAATACAAATTTGACCGTAATTAGTTTTTTAAAATTATTTTTTACATCGGGTATATCAAACTGAACGCAAACGACTGGAAAGCGCATCAAAACGTCTGATGTCACGGCACAAAATTAACCAACCGATAACAGATTTATGCGAAACTAGGGCCGTTATATATATAACTAGCTGAAGCTCGTGCTATACGCACGGCTGGTGTTGACTGCACGGTTTGGAACATTGGTTTGGTATGGTAGCCCATGTGTATGTCCATCTTCGACCGAATTTAGTTTCTTAAAAATTTTGTGCACACTGGCTAATAAATGCTGATTTTTGTTTACTTAGCTAGCTCAATCAGCGCGTATTGTGACCCAAATTACCCAACCATGCTAATACATCCGCCCCCCCCCCCCCCCCTCTCTTCCATGTTCATGCCTGCCCGACTTACTCACTGTTTCGTTTTGCGGGGGGGGGTTGACCCTCCTGAATGTTATTGGTGTCGACGGCCACTTACGGTCCGGCACTTACTTGTTGATTGTCGCCATCTTGATGGTGTTCGTCGTCGTTTCCATCTTCCGCATGACATTGCGCGTCAGTTGGGCGATAAGTCTGTCCTCCTGTCCGGTGTTTTTCAATTTTTGCAGGAGGTACAGATGTATGACAAGATTTAGATTAGGGGTTTGAATAACATCTCTGTAATGTGTAGTGCAGTGGCAACCCGGACCACTGTACTGTGACTGAGGTTGGCGCTAATGACCAAGTTGTCGACGCGCCATTAAACCTCAATCCCCCTCCCCCTCCCCTCTCTTCCATGTTCATGTCTGCGGAAATATCAGCCATCATGTGTCGCAAATCCTCCACTCTTTTTTCTAATGATCACTTCTGGTAAGTAAGTAATCGAGTTTATTACAACAATCAATTGCAGTATAACAATACAGCATGTGCCCACACCCCTCAAGAGCTCATGCCCGCGTGTGGCATGTAGGGTACCATAAAAAGTAAAAACAAATAGCTGCAAAACTTTACAACATTGTGGGCTAATTAATAATAGAATTATTGAACAATAAACACAAAACAAATTGTAAAAAACAATGTGTATGGGAAGCTAATGGATTGAAAAAGTAAGACATGCCTATTGCGAAAAAATACTGCGTTAAAATCCTGAATAACTTTACTATAGAGTCAGTACTTAGGCCCAGTAGCCATTTAAACAAGGATTTTTGGAATGGGTAATCTCAACAATTTCTTTTAAGTTGTTAGGTACACTGTTGTATAGCTTGCTGCCAAGGAAATAGGTAAATTTATGCAGTTTTTCTTTATTGGCTTCAGGTTGAATAACGTAGTTGTTCGATTCACTTCTAGTGTGGTAGTTCGTTAGCAAACGAGTTGTAGCGTGAGTGTAATTCCTCCGAAAACGAATTTTGACTCCATACGCATATAAATGGCGAACTGGCAGAATACCTAGCTGCTGAAAAATAGGTATGGAATGTTCATGTTGTCTTTTGAATGTCATTACTCTGACGATCTTTGTTTGAAGTTTGATAACTGGAGCAACAGCGTTCATACACGTTCCGCCCCAGCATGTAATAGAGTACTGTAAGTATGAATGACCCATGGCAAAATAAAACAAAACATAAAATAAAACAAAACATTTTTAGCGTATCAAGTGAGACACGCTTTCTGAGACAGTATAATTTACATAACAAATATTTGAGCCTACTAATAACTGTACTAATTTGACTCCACAAGTTTAGTATATTGCCCAAGGTTACGCCAAGGTATCGTACATCATTAACTTTTTGGATTGGAGAACAATCACACGGCAGGCTTAGGAACATGGAACAATTACGCATCTATAAATAATTAACAGTTGGCTCATCTCTCTCTTTCAGTGAAAAATTAATGTATTTACTTTTAGTGACGTTTAAGGTTAAAAGGTTCTCGATGAATCAGTCTCCGATCAAAACGAGGTCATGTTCAATATTTATGGAGGCTTGTTCTTTATTTTTGTCAACCGCAAGAAGTGCAGTGTCATCAGCAAAAGAAATAATCCTAGAATGAGTCTTTAATTTGTAAATATCGTTAATGTAAATCAGAAAGAGGAGTGGCCCTAGCACTGATCCTTGAGGTACTCCTGAGGTCACCAAAATATTGTCACTAAAATGATTGCCGGTTTTTGTGCATTGTGATCTGTTTGATACGTAATCCTTGATCCAGTCGAGCACGAAGCCCCTGATTCCGTAACGGGCTAGATTCTGTAACAGTGTGAAATGGTTAACAGCGTCGAATGGTTTCATTAAGTCTAGAAAAATTCCAATAACAACACTATTTAAGTCCAGCGCAGCATAAGTTTTCGTAAGAAATTATAGATAGCATCTTCAGTACAACAATTTTTCCGAAAACCGTATTAGTTGTTATGGAGAATATTATTTTTTTTCCCAAGAAACCAGTAAGTCTGTTTTTCATGGCCTTTTCAAGAAATATTGATAAAATCGAGAGTGATGCAATGGACCTAAAATCATTTGGTTCAATACGACTTCCTTTCTTAAAAATAGGAATAACAACGGTGTGTTTCAGAATTTGTGGAAAAACTCCAGTAGTGAACGAAAGATTGAAAAGGTGGACAAGGATCGGTGTGATAATGTTCTATTATATTCTTCCACGTTCATGTTGGTAGATATAAATGAGGCTCAAGGCTGAAGCGTGCTGTCCTGAAAAGCTTCCCAAATGCTTCCCTCCTACCAGACACGCGGTGCCGTTGGATCTTACTTAAAGGGATATACCTCCCAGCGCCATTTTTCTCGATCCTCCACATCAAGTACGGCCCGAAGGTCTATTTCCTTACCGTTAGTCTTTCCTTGGCTAAAAATCCTTTTTTAAATGTGGCGTCTAGGAGATTTTCTGTTGAATATAATGGAACTTTAGTTACTAACGGTGTCACTAAATGATGCATTGCGCGCGTACAATAATCATGACGTTTCATTTCTGTGTGTACATCTACTAATTTTCTAATCATTACCATGAGATCTAAAACCTAATAGACTAATGCGGTAAAAATTAAAATTAATTATTCCAATAGATCGCCGAAGCAAAATTATAAGACACTTGCCTTGAAAATTATAAATTGTGATTTTAAAATACGAGAATCATTCCGGTTTGTGACGACACAATCGTTGACTTGATTCTGTCTCGTGTACTATTCACAAAGCCAACCGAGACAGCAGCTATGCGAGGAACGCAGCTACCACCCCAGCCGACCTTGGCAATGTAATTGCTCGGATGATGATCTGCGCGTAGCTGTAATTTGGCACGCGGAATGTTATAAGGTAGGCCGGGTGTCCCTTGAACTTTTAAAAGTAGTGCCTAGAAGTAGTAAACTTGATTTGCACGATCTTATTATGTAGATGCCTGTCGTTGAAGAGCACGAACAAATGTTCCTGCTAACTTGCTACTAATGGCTCTTACATTTTCAGTATTTACATTTATTTTACGGTTCCACCAATGCTGATTGCTTTAGGATTCAAAACTTCGTAATCCCCAGAGGGATCTGAGTCAGCCACGTCAGCCACGATCTCATTAAAAAACTAACATTCTAGGCCATCGTGCCCTCAACGCAGAGCGATTAAACTTCGTCAGCCGGTCTGGTTGTCATGCAGCTGGCAGCTTGTAGTGCCAATATGTCGTGTGGTAAAAAATTTTACTCAATTTTTTTGTCGTGCGATAAAACTCAATACCTAAGATTACGACGTAAAAATCTAGATAATACTGAAGAAGCTCAACAGCTGATTTGGAGCGGTAAGCTTTTCCTGTTGCCTCATCCAGCAACAGACACTGAAAACGTTAAAAAGAAATTAAAAAATTTTTATAGTGTTTATTTTTCTCACGTAAGGCACCTTTTACGCGGTATTGGATTAAAAAAAAAAATTGTCGTTTCACTGCACCCTATTGTAGAGTAAGTATGTCATTTGTACACAGTCCACTTTAGTTTTTATTTGTAAATGTCTGTTTCGGCTCTTTGTAAGTTGGTTGAGTATGGCTGATAACCCACACTTTTAGGGTTAATGCTCTGCGAATAAACAAACAAACAAACATGCCTCCTTTTTTTGTGGGCCTGGAATTACCATCGCATCCTCCCCTGCCCCTTCTACGCATTACAGTCACTGTTAGGCCAAGCGATACGCCCTCAACAACGATCGCGCTTCCAACTCTACTCTGAAAGCCAGCATCTACAAAATAAATGTCTTGTCCAGCGTCATCGCCTTTTTTGGTCATTATTATGCTTATTAATATACGAATCTTGTTTCGAGGGTAAATAAGTAGCAGGTGACTGTTAAGTGCCTGCAAATTAAGCCTTGTGACTGAATTTCTTCTTGATTTCCGAGAAATATGTATACGAATTTCGTTTGAGGGTAAATAGCAAGGAATTGAATACGGGCAGGTAAATTAGGCCTTTTGACTGTAACTCATGTAGATTTTCGAGAAAAATGTATACGAATCTCGTTTCAACGGTAAATAGGTAGCAAGGAATTGAATAAGGGCTAGTAAATTAAGCCTTGTGACTGTACGTCATGTAGATTTTCGACAAAAATGTATACGAACCTCGTTTCGAGGGTAAATAAGGGATTGGATAAGGGCAGGTAAGTTAAGCTTTGTGACTTAAGCCTTGTAAATTAAGCCTCAAGAAAGATTTTTACGAATTTCGTTTCGGGATATAAATAAGAGTAACAAGATTCTAACGGTGGGGATATCCAGTTGAGGGCTAAACTAGCCCCGGATTAGTTTAACCCTGGATCGAACTAAACCTCGACCTGGGAGTTAGTAGACTGGGGAAAAAAGTTGGTGATATCCATGTTGGACTAAGTTGGGGTTTTGTTAGCTCTTTACTCCTTAGACCTCGACCTTCAGGCTAAATTAGCCCTATTAATGTGTTGTTAAAACTCAGGAATAACGCTAATACTAGATGGATATCACCGCTTTTTACAGCTCGGGGCGCTCGGGGCTAACTGCTCAGTGCTAAGTTAGTCCTCGACCTTCAGGTTAAATATTGCTTAGGCCTCAACTTATTTCGTGATGGATATCACCATTTTTCCTTATTACTGAGTTTTGCCAAAAATGTTAATGTTAACCCTCAACTGGATATCCCCACCGTAAAAGTACGTAAATTAAACGATGTGAATGTGATTCATATAGATTTTCGAGAAAAATATATACGATTCATGTTTCGATTGGTATTTCACCTTTTTCACAATCGGATTAAAACTCGTAATTGTCAAAAATGACGAATGAGCAGATGTTCACCGCAATGTTGTTAAAGTTATCAGATAATATTGAAACTCTTTGACTGTTGTTTAGTGCAGACAGTTCAAATGGAGAATTGTGCTCTTTATTTGTGGGTCGCTAATCCTTTGTGAAACACGAACCTAAAGCCTGTTAAATTTGGCTTGCACTATTGATTGTAATAAATTTCAGACGACGAAACAAGCAGAATTTATGCTACTGCCTACTTGGGAAAACGAACACACACGCATACGCCCACCAATATTTACTAATTCAACACCAGTGAGAACATGGAAATTATGTTCTCGGTTGTGTTTAAATATTTAATCCGACAGTAACAACCGCCACCTTGTTGCCGAATCAATATTTCGGCATTTAGTTCATTATTAAAGGCATTATAAATCGCAGATCAAAGGAGTTTGAACCGACAACTGGCGGATGGTTTGATTTCCAGTCACTCGCTGCTTGTTTTGATTTCCAGGCACTTACACTGCTGAACAAAAGCACCAAACACACCTTCTAAGGATTGATGGAAAAATTAATTTGCCAATGAAGTAGATCGTTTTGAGAATTGCTCCCTGAAAAAGCAACGGATCCGCAATTGTCAAACACTCATAAACGATTTAATTTTCGGTTAAATTAATTTTTCCATCAATCCTTATAAGTGTGTTTGCTGCTTTTGTTCAGCAGTGTATAACTGCTGTTAAGTGCTCCGGCTGTCTCAGGTTTTTAAGTGTTTTACCAATGGTATGTATAGTTCCTTTCTTGGCATTAATATATATATTTCGCTAAGGAGCAGACTTAATGATGATGAGGGATCATGATTAACCAAACGAAGCTTCAACAATCAGCAAGAGGCGAGCGGGGGCTCATTCTTGCCACGGTAACAAAGAGGGTGAGGGTGAGGGTGAGTTTTGGGCGAGTTGTGGGAGAGTTATGTTGGTTAGTGCTTCAAGTGTTTTCGGTTTGTAAGGCTTGTTTTCTTTAGCTGTAAGTTAGTTTGTAAGTATGGTTAAACTGAACACATGGCTTGAAGGCCGCAGTTTTGTTCTTGGCTCAATAAAGAATCTAATCTAATCTAAGATCAGTGAGGGGCACCTTGGTCCATGCCCTAATGGCTAAAGTTCATATTATTATTGTTATTATTAAAACTCTATAGAGAACTCTAAAAGAATTCTGTAGAGTTTTAAATGAATTTCTAAAAAAAAAATTTTTTCTTAGATTTTCTACACAATTTTTCTTAGGGCAGGTTCACATTTGGAACTGCACTTTAAGACTAATGCATACCGAATTAATAAAACGGATCGGGGGGGGGGGGGTTCCCTCGGTTTACCCGGTTCCAAATTAATATCGATTTCCAATAATTGACTGGTGATCGGCGTTTCTAAAACCAAACGCCGTAAAAATGGAAAACCTGTGTGTACTCGATCACCGAAAAAAATTGTAAGATACTAGAGTAAAAAAATATAATTTTTTTTTGACTAAGATTAAATAATTTACAAAATTTCGCACGTTTTAGATGAAATCTGCTTGAATATTTGATTGAACAGAACCGAGATGGCTCGGAAAGCACGGAAAGCACTGTGAATTAAACGTTTGGTGCTTTTCTTGAAAATTTTCAAGCAAAATTTCTTGTGTGTTAGAAATCATAACTTGTCTGCATTTAAGACTGGCCTTGGAGGATACAAGATACACTAATTTGAGAAAGAAAGAAAAGACAACTGCCCCGACTGGGACTCGAACCCATGACTTCCCGTTTACTAGCCGGGCGCTCTAACCACTGCGCTATCGGAGCGCCCGGCTAGTAAACGGGATGCCCTAGGTTCGAGTCCCAGTCGGGGCGGTTGTCTTTTCTTTCTTTCTCAGACTAGTGTATTGTGTTTCCTCACAAGGCCAGTCTTTAATGAAGACTGCTTGCTTCGTTTACCCTTTAGCTTCTGATTTCTTCTTTATTCAAAACTTGTGTTTTTTTGTATTTTATTTATTTTTTTCATTTTCGATAAGATTTTTGTATTGTTTCGATATTGTTTTTGATTCCATTGTTTGCGCCCGTACACCTCATTGTGCAAAAAAAAAAAAAAAAAAACGAAAAAAAGTCCGGTGTTTCTCTTTCTCTGCTGCCCTTTAAGTATAAGTTAATATCACCTATTGTAGAACGGAGCATGCTTCTCTCATTTGGTTTACAAATGGCGCTTTGATCTTTTGCTCCCGTTTAAAGAAGGCAGAATTTTGTAATGAGGACCATGAAGGAAGCATTTCCGGGATATGCGTCTGGATTAATGATGAGTAGAAGCAGTGGAAAGTTATAAATACGTGAGCGTTAGCGTGATACGTGAAACTAAGTAGCAACAACACAGTCGGTTTTCATTTGGAGCCGTGTATTCACAATACCATATTAACACTGGTACGTGAGAGAATGGAACAACTTAGAGTTAAATATACGACCTGAAGGTTTGGAGGATTGACAGGAAGTGAAGCTCTGTTCGGCTTCTTTAGTTACCGTAATGCCATCTTGTTTACAAAACACTCGTCACAAAGCTAACTACACTATAACTACTTAAAACTATTGTCTTCATCCGTAATGTGGACTTGAAGCACAAATATCTATTGTTGTGACCAGTTGAGTAGGATCCAAGATGGCCGATTCATACTGGTTGAAGGAGCCATGAGTTGAAGGTCATTAGCCCCAGATACCAACAATTAAAAGCTGTGTATATTCGCGATATAAGGAATAGAGAAGGTGCAGCAGCGGAAGTTAGATGACATTGGCTTTCGTAGACACACAGCCAGTGTATGACGCCAATCTCTATGGGTAGAGAAACTGTAGCATCGCAAATTGCAGCAGAGAAGGTGTGTCGTCATAAAATAGACGAAATTAGCTTTATTAGACAAACCCCGTTTATGATGGAAGATGGATGCCATACACCTTTTTTATTTTTTTTTATTTCTTTGAGCATTAAGTCAGCCGATGCAACTTAATGCTTGTATGGCTGAACCGGCTCAATTTTGAACATTACCAGACTTTTAGAGAAGAAGAAATATCTGGTAAAGGGAGATGACAACCCGGGGCCGAAAGATTGTCCAGAATTGGCCAGAATATTTCCCATAGCCGCTGACGGAGCATGGTAGCCTCTCACGCTACCCTGGCCGACAGTCCTAGCGGGGACTTTGCCAAGGTTCCCTTTCCAGGGGTTCGACCAGATCCACAACCTCCAGCAACCAGGCTGAGCTCTCTCACAACTCAGCCACGATGACTTCCTCTGTGAGTAAAGAAGGTTTTGCATGAGTGGGATCAAACTGGCATTATTAGACTTACAACTTGTGTATGATGCCAAACACCTCCTGCATGAGTTGAGATGTCGCATGCTGAGTTGGCTGAATTGGCTTTCGTATGTCGCCTGTGTATGACACCATTCTCTACAAGTAGAGAAAATGTGGCGTCGTAAATCGGACGAACTTGGCTTTTGTAAGCAAAGACTTTTATGATGTCATACGCCTCCTCTGTGAGTAAGGAAGGTGTGGCGTGAGTCGGATGAAATTGGCTTTTGTCGTGAAAAAAATAAAGGATTAGTCAAACTTAGTCAAATACTGAAAAAGCGATAAACTTTTATTACACAACTAAACATTTAGATAAACGTATCGTCATATCATTACATACAGCCGTGACCAGACTAACATGATAAAACGACCAGGCCACACGATGCGAAACACGCCTTACGCTCCCGGGGGGGGGGTTGAGGCTTAATGGCGCGTCGACAACTTGGTCATTAGCGCCAACCTCAGTCACAGTGCAGTGGTCCGGGTTGCCACTGCACCACACATTACAGAGATATTATTCAAACCCCTAATCTAAATCTTGTCATACATCTGTACCTCCTGCAAAAATTGAAAAACACCGGACAGGAGGACAGACTTATCGCCCAATTGACGCACAATGTCATGCGGAAGATGGAAACGACGTCGAAATCCATCAAGATGGCAACAATCAACAAGGAAGTGCCGGACCGTAAGTGGCCGCCGACACCAATAACATTCAGGAGGGTCAACCCCCCGCAAAAGGAAACAGTGAGTAAGTCGAGTGTGACCAATGCGCAAACGGGCCAACACCACCTCCTCACGGCGACTGCGGCGACACGCCGAGCGCCATTCCTCAACAGTACCTTTAATAGCTCGTAATTTATTGCCGTCCTGTCCACGCTCCCGGGCTACGGCTTCCTATGTGGCCCAGAAACGCAGGAACGAGCCAATTTGAAGCGTGAAATGGGCGCAAAAATGTGATTGAAGAAACATAATTTTGCAGAAGACGGGAATACACGAGAGACCAAACCGTACCAACGTTGCAAACGGTACATCCAACACCACCCGAGCGTACCTCGGGCTTTATCCCGTATCTGTACATTTTTAAACCGATTTACTTTTTTTTGTAGTTAGGATTATAGGAAAGAGCCAAAAATAGTTTGAAAATGACAAATGTAAGTTCCATAATTTTCCCTTTAACGATAGAAAATTGTGTGTTTAACGCTGGAGTACAATACGAAACGACGCGATAAAAGTGATGCATGAAGTCAAGTGCAACGAACGAGAAGGAGCTATGATTGTAAATAATGTCCACAAGTACATAAAACAAAATAATTCGCCTCCAACAAGCAGAAAATCACATTTCGCAGCATAAAAACACCGCCACTATTGTATTCGCGTGTTAGCGCTTAGTCCTAGTCCAGACATAAAAATTACAACCCAGATGCGTAATTTATGAAGTGCGCATGCACTGAAAAGGTGTGCTTTCGTACGAACTTCATTTATGCTTTAATTGCAACTTCATAAAAGCTGGAACGACCTTGCCTGCCATATTGGGGATTGAGAGTTTTTTTAACAACCAATTTGTGGGCCTTAATAAGGAACGGGTGGTTTTTTTTTCCCTTTTCGTTAATAATGCGTACACCGCCTGCACGCAAATAATGTTTTTGCAGTACATAAGAAAACTGCAAATCTGCCTCGTTCCTCAGAACCCTATTCCTGATAATTTTAAATAAGGTCGTAAATACTGCTTTTTGCAACAGAGGATATATACATTCATGCAGTAACACTGTCAACAGAGTTGTTAGGTTAAATTTTAACTAGGCTATCAGTTTTTATTTTATTTTTGATTACAAATTGCTAGAAGAGGTAAAGTTGCTTTTTCGGCTTCGTATATCTCTTTTCAAATTTAAAGAGAGAATTTTTGTTTTCTTTCCGCAAAACGAGCACCGTGGTCGACTTACACTTAAAAGGCAAAACCTTGGTCGACTTACACTGGAAAGACAAAACCTTACTCGAAACACTTAAAAGACAAAAACTCGCTCGCCTCGCACCGAAAAGACAATTTGGAATTTGCGTGTCAGTTTGTCTGTGTGTTGTTTGCGGGGTCGTACTGGCTATACGGGAAAACGGGAGTGTTTCCTTGGAGTATATGCTCCAGGGGACCGTCGGGGGGGGGGGGGGGGGGTTGAAATTCAATTCATTTTATTGCAAAGCAGCATAAGCTTTTAGCAAGGGGGAGCAACTGGTGGGTGTGTACATTAGACAAGTAACCAATACTCAAAAACATTCAAACTCACATGTTTTCAACGCCAGGTGAAAAGTATAATACAAATTCAGTTCAAATTTAGAAGAAAGTTGCGGGTCTTAAGAATTGTTACAGTTGAGGTAAGAACCTTTTTTACCATAAAATTTTTTCCCCAATAAGATTTTCCAAAGACAGGCTTTTCCCAATTTAACAATTTAGCATCCCTACAATGACAATACATTGGTCATTCAAAAAGAATATGATGGATGTCTTCGTCACAATTCAAATTACAAAGTTCACACTTCAAAGGGAGGCGAGCTTCCTTTCTCCAGGTTGTACCATTAATTGGAAGAGAAACCATTCTTATCATAGCAAGGATGCCATTTTTATGTTTGCCAAAAGCGTAACTTCTAAAATTTGGAAGGAAGGTTTCAAAGAGTCTAAGGTAGAGATACGAAGCACGATAGGCTTTCAGTTTATTAGTATTTGCCTGGAAGAAGCAGTCAGCCAAAGTCAAAAGCATGGCTGGCTTATTTAACCTCCAAGCCTCACCCCCTCCTTATCCATAAGGAAAGGGAGGCCAGTAGAAATACAAAATTACTGATATTTTTTAACTAGATAGTAGAAGTTTTCCCCTTGTCCTCGAGAATGAGGCGAGGATATCTCTCCATGTTCATCTTCTTAAGTTTAATCCAAAATTCCAAAATATGCTTGCACTGGTTCCAGAAAAGGTGAAGTCTTCCACACTCAGCATAAATGAAGCAGTTAGGAACTGACCTTCTGACTTGCAAAATCATTTTCAAGAAAGTCGTTTGCATAGCCTCCATACTATCCCACCTGCTGAAGCCCCAAATTTCAGCACCATACATCAGTTTAGGCAAAATGCAAGAATCCCAAAGTTTTAGCTGACTTTCAATATCAGAAATTGTTGCCCTGGAGATCAGACCCAAAATAGCCTTTTCTTTTAGCTTGGTTTCATGAATCACCCTGTTAACATGTTCGGTAAATTTACCGCTGGGAGTAAGCCGGACACTAAGGTATTTGTATTTATTTACAATTCAATTTCTTTCCCATAAAAAAAAACATTTTACTTTTTTGCTTAATTTACCACCTTTCCTGCAAACCATAATCTTGGATTTAGATAAATTTAATTTCAGACAGTTTCCATCAAGAAAAAGTTTAAGTACGTTAATTGCCCGTTGGAGTTCAACTGGAGAGTTAGCAAGTAGAACCATGTCGTCAGCAAAAAGCAGGATGCAAATTTTCTCATTATGGCCAATATCAATACCCGTACATTTCATTTTTAGGACATCTTCCAGGTCGTTGATATACAGAGAAAAAAGTATAGGGCTAAGAATGCAGCCCTGCTTGAGACCTTTAATGAAAGTGGTGTTGAAATTTTTTCATGATGACTGATTTCAACGAAATGCCACAAGAGAGGTGCATACGTTAATCATTTCCCGAGCCTAAATAGCCCTCCTAGTACAGTACGCCCCTGGTTGTTGGGGAAACCATATCGTTCGTAATTTTGTTCTGAGCTCGTTCAAATTTCACGACAAGGTAGCTTTGGTGAATGAAAGTCCCGTGTTCGAAAAAGAAATTCTTGTGTAATATTTTTTTTTTTTTTGGGGGGGGGGGGGGGATAAATTCAGGAAAGAGCACTGGGCATAAATGGAGCACATGGCAAAATTATATATGTTTTTGCCCTGTGAGTATAGAAAATCACCTTATGTATTTAGTCGAGTAGCTGTAATCTTCAGAGTTCAGTGATATGTTTTGTGTCACAATATTATATTCTACACTAACAAAATAGAAAATATATTTGCATAATTACCTATTTCACCGTTTGATTCTTAATGGCAAACTGGAGACCCACCTACCTCAAAAATTATCAAAAGTGCTTTTTTTCTTTTCCTAATTTTACCACATCCCGTGGAAAAACAGTTTCGGGTTAGAAAATTTCACGAAGAATATGGTTGATTGTTACAAAACCATCTTACAAGGGAAAACACCTTTTGAAACGTTTATAACGATTTGAATGAACGTAACAAAATTGTATCACACAAAAAACCCAACGTGGGATCAAGCATTATTTCAGATAGTGTCCAGTGAGAAAAGTCGCAACTGTCTGTGGTCGAAATGTGGAAATTGTTACAACCGATAATCGACCAAACGAGAATTCGGCTAGAATCGATACACCGTTATCCACAACCTTTATTACCTTAATTGATACAACTGAATTTAATTGACCCGAGTCTTTTTCACTTAGTTTAAAGTGGCACTATCACCGATTGAAAGCAGACGAAATCTGACAACATCTAGTGCTATGTAGTAGTATCTAGCTCTTGCTTGCACCAAGCGAAGGAATGCATAACGGCATTTCTTTTAACGAAACAAACAAGCCACGACATCCTTAATTATTGAGTGAAAATTTGGTTCGTCCTCGTGCACCGGGAAGCAAGCTGCAAAGGTTAAAAATATCACTGTCGCTAGATGGCGCCATGGTATTTTCGTTCGCAATTCAATCAGTGATAGTGCCACTTTAAGCACCGGTAGTTGGGAAATAATATAGTTGAAAGTTGTTTACAAACATACTTACGTGTGCAGCCAAGGACAAATTCAAACAAACTTCGAAATGGTTAACTTACCTAAAAGGACAAAAAAAAAGCAATTGTTAGTTTTGTGTGCAAGATATCAGGATTCATTCATGAAACAGGTTAAAATAAATAAATATCAATTTTCAAAAGGGAAAGTTGGTAACGAAGCATTTTTTTTGTTAACGTTATTTATTTATTTATTTATTTATTTATTTATTTATTTTGAGAACTCCCATTGTGGTGATATAAAATCTTGCTAGTGTACAGAAAAGAATTTTCAGAAAAGGATCTAAAATTTGAATTTTTGGATTTTTATTTATCAAAATATCAATTATCTAAAGGGAAAGATTGTAACATTGTTGGATCTAAAATTTGAATTCTTGGATTTTTTTTTAGTCAAAATATCAATTATCTAAAGAGAAAGTTTGTAACATTGTTGGATCAAACATTTAAAATCTTGGATTTTTTTAGTCAAAACATCAGTTATCTAAAGGGAAAGTTTGTAACATTTCTCAAAATATGGTGATTTGTGAATGAAGGATTAAACGACGTGGCTGTTCCGGGTGACAGGTATCCACAAGTTCAGAATAACACAGTTTAATTTTCGAGAGGACCAGGTCTCTCTTGGTCACCTACAAAGGATACACAACATTACAATGATGGTTGACTTATGATACACGAATTTCCCTTACCATTTTGAAGTAAGGGAAATGCGTGTATCATAAGTCAACCATCATTGTAATGTTGTGTATCCTTTGTAGATGACCAAGAGAGACCTGGTCCTCTCGAAAATTAAACTCGTGTGTTATTTTGAACTTGTGGATACCTGTCTCCAGGAACAGCCAAGTCGTTTTGTAACATTGTTGGATCTAAAATTTGCATTCTTAGATTTTTGTTTTCAGTCAAACACCCTACGTGTATCGCCTCCAATAGGCAGAAAATCACATTACGCAGCATTAAAACAACGTCACAATTGCATTTTCCTATTACCGTCCACTGCTAGCACACACACACAAATATAACCCTGATGTCGTCCGAACCGTAGCCACATACACGAACTATTACGATCGTAGTATGGTGATCGGTGTAGGACAGTTAGAAAACAACTATTACTGCATACAGAAACAATGAATGCCACCACCACTCATTGTTTGTATTGCGAATCGACAAACCTAAACTGGGGAAATTTTTAATTTGAATTCCTTTCCTTTGAATGCTTTCTATGGCTTTGCGCGTCAGTTGGGCGATAAGTCTGTCCTCCTGTCCGGTGTTTTTCAATTTTTGCAGGAGGTACAGATGTATGACAAGATTTAGATTAGGGGTTTGGATAACATCTCTGTAATGTGTGGTGCAGTGGCAACCCGGACCACTGCACTGTGACTGAGGTTGGCGCTAATGACCAAGTTGTCGACGCGCCATTAAGCCTCAATCCCCCCCCCCCTTTCTATAGGCTGGCTATCTTCGGTGTTTTCTTCATAAGTAATAGAGTGATATACTGCTCGCTTGCCACAAAACTGTCATGGGTTGAATTTCCGAATGAAGCACGGTTTTTATGTTGCAGCCAGACTGGAGAGTCATGTGGATTCAGCACGAATTTTTATGGTTGGGAACTATTTGTGGATGGATGGGGGAAAACAGAATCCACACTTATGTTGCAACAAGACTAAGGAGTCACGTGGATTCAGAACACATTCATGGTTGGGCATTCTTTAAGTGGATGAATGGAGAAACAGGATCCAAGCTTATGTTG
>JAHWFP010178115.1:23327-36556 GCA_023313725.1 Lithobius niger | reverse complement strand
ACTTGTCGGCAGGAAGGAGGGAGCAGGGGAGGGGGCAAAGGCAGAAGCTAGGATAAAAGGATACGACTCCTTCATGCCATTAAGCCTCTTCTTTTCAAGACAACATTTTATTTCTACGACCTCCGGTGGATCTGTCCAGTCAGCATCTTTTCAGGTATACCTCTTCCGGAACCCGGTGTTCACAGGGTTCCTCAGCGGTCTTCTTGCTCTATCGTCCGTTGCTTTTCACTCATGGATCCTATGTTTCTTCCCTCATTGAACCTTTCCGGTTCCCAACCGTGATTATTTGGGAATGTGCTAGTTTCATCATGCGGACCCTCCTGCCGCCACTCCAGCAGTACCGATTACCTGTTCCGGTTCATGATGGCCACGTTAAGTTCTCCGATGTGAACACTCACTTCGACCCATGCAACCAATACTATCGCTTCTGCGCTTAATACAACAGACGTACAGTGTGTGGACTTCGCTCAACGACCACACCTGACAAGCAACATGTCTGCCTTCCACTCCTTCGTCTCCACACCCTTTACGGCTCAAGTTCACCAGTTTCACCTTGCCAGAACCCTACGACAATGGTTACCGTCAACTATGGCATCGATCAAGCTACTGCTTCTGCTTCAAACAAGTCCGTTCCTCTACTTTTTACTCGTGTGCATACAAGGCACTCAACCGTCTTTTCCATGGTCTCCGGTACCACCAGCACTGTCAGTCACTCCACCTCTTATCAGATGCCTCTAATTCATCACTACTCCCGATGCTTCCTTTCTTGGTGCCTCTGGTCCACCTTCTCGACTGCCTTCAGTGTCTACCTCCTCATCTGCAGTTCCCACAAGTCTCCCTCAAGTATTTGGATCGCCTTTTCCGCCTCCTGGCACTATTCATACCACCCTTGTTATGAAAATTTCCCTTGGTCCGCACACCCTCACCCTGTATTACAAGTATTGCGTCTCTTTGAACGACCGCCCAGCAATTTTCCATTGCCCTGGCCAAGTAGCATGCCGACAGCCCTGAATTATTAACTCTTTGGGCAGAGACTTCAGATCTCCATTCCTTCATGCGTCCCATGAAGAAGCATGAAACCACTATGCGGTTCCTCGAAGACTCCAATTCATCCCTTGCAAACGGAATCCTTCACTTTAGACTATCGTCAAGACATCACCAGCAGCTGGTTTTTGTCTCCGGCTCCAGTCACAGATTCCAGTTGCTAACGTCGGTTCCCCTCCGTTCCGCGGTACCACCACAAGCGTTACTACAGCTTCGCCGGTGACAGATTCACAATTCCTGCCTGACACCGGTCCTCTCATAAACGCATGGCCAACTGCTTTCGTGGATTTTTCCTTACCGAAAATATCCACGTATAGTGCCTGGCGCTTTGACACTACTTTGGTTCTTGTGTCAGTTTTTCAATTTTTTAGACTGCGGCCGACGAAGACCAACAATGCGTCTGTCTCCAGACACCCTTGCCGTCCTTTTCAACAGGCATCTAATGCGACCTACTATGGTACCGGTTCCTCGGAACTCTTTTCTTCTATTTTGTTTCTTCAAAGTTCTTTGAGATGACAAAAAATGAATATAGGAAGGCCTACACAGCACGTTCCTCAGTACGTCACGCCTACTACTCTCCCCCGTTTCCAAGGTTACCATGTCAGTTCCACGTTCCGTCCAAGGCAGCAATTCTAGCTCAGAAGTTATCTCCTCATGATACCTTACTCCTAGTCACCGCACGCCTTCCAGTAACCACCATCGTCTCAGACCGGCCCAGACAACGTTCTACTTGAGGCAATGTGATTGTCGTTTCTCTTACATACTAAGTTCATTCCTGACCCAGAACTCGATCGTCTTACAACCCAAGCTGTCGACGCGCCAGTAAGCCTCAATCTCCCCCCCCCCCCCCCCCTTGTACGACTACACACATATCTACATCCCTGATGTTTTCGCGGTCCCCTGGTTCCACCTTACACCGAGGACAGTGCTGAATTCCAGTCTTGTCCTACAAGATGATCCCTGTTTTGGAATGCGGTCGGACCACTGAATCTTGGATTCTGGAGTCGCAGGCTCCCAGCACGGATACTCATCAACCTTGGTCAGTCTTCTGGTGTCAAGGTTTTGCTAATAAAATATTTTCATGGCAACTAAAAACTAAAACTTAACCAGGGAGCACCTGGTTGAAGGTTTTTTTTTGTTGCCTAAATGAAAATGTACATTACTGATTATCCGCCCAGGCTCCCCTCTCGAGACCAAGGTTGCTTGGTCGGAAGAAAGGAGATGAATGCTCCGACTCAAAGCGTTTATATACTGATAGGCGCCTGAATCTAGGGCAAAGAATGGCCAAACCTAGAAGTAATTAGTACAGAGATGAAACCAACGGCATTCGCCTTTGAAAACTATCATAAATAACATATCAAAAGTCTACCAAAATAATTTTGGTGAAAAGCCTATCGCCCAAATTCGAAACTTACCCTGTTATTTATTGAAATACTGAATTCCCTTTCACAGTTAGCAAAATTATATCCCCAACTTTATTGTTCCTCTTGAAATTTCCTTTCCAGTGATACCAAGCCCAACCGGAAGTACCTACCGGAAGTGGTACTAAAGAATCATGATTAGTGCATAGTATATGCCGTAATGGTAAATATAATGCTGCCCAAAATGAAAAGCATTGTTTGCTTCGTGTGAAAAGCATTGAATTTGGTATGGATGCACATGAAGGTTAACTAGAAAAAAAAAACTACGATAGCAAGTAGTTCCCCCCCCCCCCCCCCGGGGGGTTTGATTAATCCCCCCCCCCCCCAGAAGTTATTTGGCTGTAACTCCTTAACTGTCAATAAATCAGACACAATATTAAGCAAAAATGTCCAGAACACAATTCGGTACAAGAAAGGTGATATGCACCTTTTACGTAAAAGCAACCCTTCAATCACAAAATCGTATTATCACCCACAGTTCGTGCGAACGCTTCTTTTCTCAGTTGGTTGTTATAGTGATTTTCGTGCTACTGCAAATCCTCTCGTAGCCCAAAATGAACATGCTTACATTTTCTGAAAGGTGGGAATCTGTTCTTTCCATCAATCTTAACCAAAATTGTTTAACTTGGATAGTCCTACACCCATTTACAGGTGAAGAGGTATGGCTTAGCAGAGAAAGCGTTCGGTGATTTCCGAACTCAAAGTGGTCTTGCTAGCCGTATAATTTCACGAAATGGACATGCTTAGGATTTTCTGAAAGGTGGGGATCTGTTCTTTCCACGAATCCTAACCAAAATTGTTTAACTTACATGTGGACAGTCCTATGCTCGTTTAAAGGTGAAGAGGTACCATGCTTAGGATTTTCTGAAACTTGGAGATCTATTCTTTCCATCAAACCTCACCGAAGTTGTTTATCTTAGATACAAATATAAATACGAACATTACAATGGCACTTTGAAAATGAAACTAGCCGCTGCACCAATTACAGCTACACTTTTAAATGGGCGTAGCACTAAACAATTTTGATTAGAATTGATCCGCACCTTTCAGAAAATCCTAAGCATGTTCGTTTCGGCCAATTAGAGATCTAGCAAAGCACTTTGAATTCGAAAATCACCATAAACTTTCGCCGATGCGCCATACAACTTCACCTTTAAATGGGTGTAGGACGGTCCTTACCTAAGTTGAACAATTTTGGTTCGGATTGATGGAACGAACAGATTTCCACCTTTCAGAAAATCTAAGCATGTCCATTTCTGGCTATTAGAGGATTTGCAAGAGCACGAAAATCACTACCGTAAATTGTGTATTAAAAGCCCAGTTGAAGCTAAAGCCCACCCCTCAAATTGTCATTTTCTACGAAAAATTACCTAAAAGTTATATGATATGAATAAAGATAGTACTGCTTGCTATGTTTACTGGCCCCCTCCTCCCTCCCTGTAGTAATAGTGAACTCTTCCTTTAGTTCCTAGCAGCACTAGGCATCTCTCACCTTATCCTCCTCCCTTCTTCACAGCAATTAAAAGGATGTAGAAACTGGTCTTTCAGAGATCGTTCAAAAACTTCGCATTTTCTGCAATAGTTGTCCAGAAATGTTAGAAAATTGATATTGCTTGATTTAAAGCCCACCCCTTATTTTTTGCCAAATTAACTGCATAAGCCCATGAGCGTTTAACCCATGATTTACGGTACAACAACCAGTGAAAAATGGAGCGTTCGTGCGAATTAAGGATTATATTAAGATTTTGTGGTTCAAGAGTTGCTTTTACGTAAAAGATGTATAGCATCTTTCCTGCCCAGCATTGTGTGAACGTTTTTGCTTCACATTATGCTTTTGATTTTTTGACGGTTAAGGAGTTATAGTCAAATAACCTTTTTGAGTGAACTTGCTACCATAGCTGCTTTTTTCCAGTTAGCCTTCATGTGAATCCGTACCAAATTCAATGCTTTTCACACAAAGTGAATATGCTTTCAATTTTGGACAGTATTATTTCCATTATGGCATATACTATGCACTAATCATGATTCATTAGTACCACTTCGGTAGGTACTTCCGGTTGTGTTTGGTATTATTGGAAAGCATATTTCAAGAGAAACAATAAAGGCAAGGGTGTAATTTCGCTAACTGTGAAGGGGAATTCAAAGTGTCATAGTCAGACGTCAATTTGAAAAAATAGTCTTTTTACTTACACATTAGAACCACTTCCGATAGTTACTTCCGATTTTGTTTGGCATCATTGGAAAGTAAATTTCTAGAGTAACAATAAAGTTAGGGATATAATTTTGCTAACTGTGAAAGGGAATTCAGTATTTCAATAAAGAACAGTGAAAGTGTCGAATTTGGGTGCCATTTTGAAAAAAATGGTAGCTTTCCACCAAAAATATTTTGGTAGACTTTTGATATGTTATTTATGACAGTTTTCAAGAGCGAATGCCGTTGGTTTCATCTTTATACCAATTACTTCTAGGTAAAATCGTAATTTCAGGTGCCTATGAGGCCTGCGCTTGCGCATGTCCAATGGAAGGGCGAGCTGCGAGCCCGGCAGGAAAGCCAACTTTTCTTCGCTAGGGATTGAGCCTCCAAAAGGAGGGAATTGCTAATAAAAAAAAAAACAGCTAATCTTTATCGAGTAAACAAATGACGCTCAAACTCAAAAATGTCAATACTCTTCTTTAGGCAGCAAAAAACGTGTGAATTACAGTCTACATAATTGTATGCACTCTTCAGATGGATCGAATTCAATTGAGAACGATTCAAACGTTTGAATCTACATCTACAATTATGTAGACTGTAGTTCACACGTTTTTTGCTGCCTAACGAATATAGGAGAACTGAAAATATTTATTTTCGGGTAATGCCTATGGAAAATTCGCAATACTGATATGATGAGTGTTGACATTTTTGAGTTTGAGCGTCATTTGTTTACTCGATATTTCTATAACTCACAGTAAAATGGTCAGATTCTTTGCAGTTAATCTTTATTTTCATTTAGGCAACAAAAACAAACTTCAACCAGGTGCCCCTGGTAAATTTTAGTTTTTAAGTGCTGTAGTATTATATTATTAAAGCCAAATATCTTAAGTTACCAAACTGAAGTTAAAGGGCAATAAATGTCAAAAATAATTTGTAAATTTCCCCATAATTTTATATTTAATTGTTTGATACTTCTGCCTATTGCAGACAATTTGGTTATGACAGAATGGCAAGCTGAAATTTTGTGGTCGGTCTTAGGCATAGAGGGAAAAAGAAAATTACATCTCTCAGTCCGCTTGTTTAATAGAAATTCTATTCGTTTGGTGCTCTTATCTACAACAAATTGCAAGTACAATAATATATTAAAATTATTAAATGGCAATCGTAATGGTTTCTGCATAGAAATAAAAAAAAAAAGGAAATTGCTAAGTTGATGCTAATACTTCCTCTCATGGGTCCTACGTACTCTTTAGTTTCCTTAGTATTTCGGAAGTTGTTGGTCTAGCATGTAGTGTTGGGCGGTACCAGAAATGTTTCAGCCTTTACCGGTACCAAGCGTAGTACCCCGGTACTTTGTTTTCTCCAGTACTCATGAATTTGGCAGAATCTGGTATTATAGTGCTGTGGTGCCAACACCCGATTTTTAAATAATTACAAAGTTTGCTGAAAAATGTGTTTTTTGGTAAAGTTTTAATGAAAAAAATTATTGATTTTTTTCCCCCCAGATTTAAGATTACACCATACATGCCATATTTCATTAAAAAAATAAACCATCTTCGAAAATTTGTAGTTAACATGCTATCCAAGCAGAAATGGAAATATAAACAAACACTGGTTGTAGCATCAAAGTTATGCAAAGTTGGCTTCACTTTTGTGCATGCCTTTTTTTTTGTATTAAAACAATACTGGTATTTTAAGAATGCACGGTATTTGGTACCGTTGCATTATTGGTACTGCGGTACACCGTGAGAACTGGTTTACTGCCAAACACTACTAGCGTGATTGATTATAGGAATGATCGGCATCCTGCATTGGTGTTCAGTTTGGCAAAGTTCGTACAAGTCTTCTTTTTAATAAAATCGGCACAGGTTTGGTAAGATTGATATCGGATATCGGTTCGGCAAGATCGACATCGGCAATTGGTTCGGTTATCGGTTATTTTTTGACTGTTTGGTTTGGCGGAAACCAGCGTGATCCGTATACCGTTAGATGGTAGTGATAATGTAGCCAAACATGTTGCGGTATCCAAACATACTTGATTTGGTCCGGTGCATTGGAGTTGCTCAGCTCGCTGGTTGGTTTACATTCAACATGCCTAGTACAGGCTTGTTTGGAATTTCAAGCGATGTGTCCGTTATTCTCGAGAGATCAATCCGGCCAGCTAGATACTAGGAAGATTTATAAAGGGGAATGGATTTGCTGTCACACTGGTGTTGTGAGAGGGAGGTTGATTGTGTTACAACACCTGTGGGTATAGTTTCGGTATTTGTGTCGGAACGGTTTCAGTCTGGTTTGGCGTACAGTACCTTGAGCTGTTACCGGGCCACCATTTCTATGGTCGTGATTGGCAGTCCACATTCCGATCTAATTGTGGCAATAGCAGTACATAGTAGTCATCAAATCCTGGTGAATTGCTGTGATTATTGGCTTGCTTGTTACCGTGTTGCTTCTTGGACAGCATTTCCCAAGTGTTGCGAAAGTCTGCTTGGTAGGTGCTCTATAAGGTTTTATTTTAAAGGTTGAGTCCCAATAAAATCTAAAACAAAAACATTCAAACACTTTAAATCGTAAGGGAAAAGCAGCAATATTCCTACTGTTGTCGGTATTCTGAACGGCTAGTAAGGTGTAGTAAGTATGGCTGCCAAACAAGTCATCCGCTTTCCTTTTTCCTGTATGCCCTGTTTGCGTATACATTGCCGCCTGCACTATAGTGGCTGAAATATTTGGCTACTAAATCGGTACGTTGTAAACAAACAGAGAAACAGCTGAACGTGATGGTGCTCGTTTTCTCAACGAATATTTCAAGTGCGTGCTACATGAAATAAAAACCTACATAGGTTACATGAGACCAATCTACTATCGAACTTTTTAATCCTATTTTAAAGGTTCTGTTTCTGATACTCGTACTGTGTCAGAAATGTGCCACGAATGTGTGTTTTTTTTTAGTATTGTGGCAGTCTTCCCTTTTTAATTTTTGAATAACCAAGAATATTGCTAAAATTGTTCGATATAATTTCTGGAATGTTTGTGCTGCTAAAATCTAGAGAGCGGAATGAATCGGAAAATCTAACCTGCAATTGGTCAGATTTCAGAAACTACGTGAGCATTAGGGTGGAGTGAAAAAAAACTTTTTTAGGAATTCCCAATAGCTTGGGTGTGGAAAAGCTCTTAGCACCACTATCACTCGTAAAAATATTTATCACTCTGAGGTGATGTCGTGAAGTGTCACAAGGTGCTTCAAGTTTAGCATTGTTTAACATAGGCGGAAACGCTAAAAAATGAAAAATTATTATTTGGCAGGTTTAAAACTCAATTTTAACATTATGTTTATTGCTCTCAAGAACCATCTGCAAACGTGCCGGATTCATAAAGAATTTAATTTTTGTAAAAAAATGTGGGTATAGGCCTAGTTTGACGTTGAAAATGGCCCATAACTGTTCAATGCATAATTGTTGTGCAAGAAAAATATTTTTCTGCAATTATAGTTACCTTCCACCCGCTCTGTAAGCATCAAATGAGATTATGTTAAAATTAAATTTTAAAGCAGTTAAAATATTTTTTTTTCTTCATTTTTCAGCCATTTCGCCTATGTTAAATAATGCTAAATTTGAAGCCCTTTGTAACACATCAAGACATCATTTCAGAATGATGACATTTTTATGTGTGCTACTGGTGCTAAGAGGCAATTTTTCCACACACACGCTATTGGGAATTCCGCAAAAGTTTTTTTTTTTACTCCACCCTACTGAGCATGTACATTGGCGTGCATGTGTTTTATAGTGGGCATAGCATGGTACTGGTGTATTTGGTTCATACTTTAAGGATTAGACCTGTTGTATATTTTAAACACCTTTTGACCTGTCGTATTTGTATTACTATGTGTCATCTTATGCTTTTCTTTCTGTTGAAACAGATTTCTGTGCACTTAACACCTTTCCAGGGGGAAGATAGCTGGTTAGTGGTTGAAGTTTCAAATAAATTCCTGTTAACGACGAATTGGAGGACCAGCCAAATAGAAGTAAATATCACCGTATAGAAGCACCAGCCAAATGCAAGTAAAAGTGACGAAATATAAGCACCAGCTAAGTAGAGTACTGGTAAAAATATACGGAACTACGTATAGGAAGTAACTTCATCCCTTGTAACGTTTACTTTTAAACTAAGTATTTGACAAGCCACATTAGCACGTGCTTAGTATTAAAGCTGTAGTATTAAAGCCATCTTTTACTTATATTTGGCTGGTGCTCACCTTAGTCGTAAGAGCATTTTAGTTGTCTATGAAGCCGGCATGTTAAGTGACCGTGGGTGTTGGCACGCAGTAGCCATGGCATTATCAAACAGGAAAGATTAAAAGAAAATAGTTTGTAATCATTTGGTACCAGTTAAGTTTGGTAATCTGTTAACCCTTTCCCACTCAAACCGGCCGCATCCGCCCGCGAAAATCGTGGCCGCCAGTCCTCAATCCGCCCGCGGCCGCCCGGTATGCACAGCGTTCGTTTGGAGCGCATGGAACAGCTTAGAATAGGTTTACGAACGCAACTGAAGGCTTGTGCCCTTTGCCGACAGATGGCAGGACTTCCTACAGCAGTTGGTTTGCCTTGAAACCAATCACAATCGTCGTTTTACAACGTCGAACACGGTGCACCAATGAAACGGCTTGTTTCATGGGCAGCACTCAAAGGTGGAGGGAAAGCGCTCTGGAAAGAGGTAGCGCGTGACCTTGAGTTGGCTGGCTAGTGGTCAAAATGGCTGCCGCCGCAATGTTCGATAGCGATGTAGAATTGGATGGCTTTACCGAAGCAGACGTTTTATATTCGCAAAGATTATGTGCATTAGCACAAGTAAATGAATCTGACATTAGTTTGTCTGAAATGTCGTCTTCATCATCAGAAAGCAATTCAGAATCCGACGATAATGATGACGTTCGCCCAACATCAAAACGATCGCGACGGGAGCGACGTAATGGCGGCGGTGATGAACAAACGAGAGACAGTGGTTGGAAAAGATTTGTTGCCCGACCAACTATTTTACCGTTTTGTGATAACATCGGACCATGCCACAATCTTCCCGTTGGTGCATCCCCCCTTGATTATTTTTATTTGTTTATTCCCGATACTTTTTTTACATATATGGCCGAACAAACAAACTTGTATGCTCGGCAAACTAATGCAAATGATTCGCGATGGCACGAAACAAATGCAGCCGAAATGAAGGCTTACATCGGAATAAACATTGTAATGGGAGTTCATAATTTGAGTGAATACAAAGATTTTTGGAGTGAGGATAAATTCCTGCATTGTTTAGGCGTTTCACAAACAATGCCCAAATGGCGTTATGAAAAATTAACACAATATTTTCACCTTACTGACACTACGCAGCAACCAGATCGTGGTCACCCAGATTACGATCCTGTTTTCAAAGTTCAACCACTCATCAAATTACTTCTTGCCAACTTTAAAACATATTACAAACCTTCAGCCAATTTATCAATAGATGAGGCAATGATAAAGTATGATGGACGAATTTTTTTCAAACAGTACATGCCGATGAAGCCAATAAAATGGGGGATAAAGCTTTGGTGTTTGGCTGACAGTATAAACGGCTATTGCAGTAATTTTAGCGTTTATACTGGCAAATCTACACAATCAACATGGATGTTGTTATGGCTATGGCCGAACCCTATCTAGGTGCCAACAGACATCTTTTTTTTGACAATTTTTTTTCGTCAATTGTGCTAGCTGAGGATTTACTAGAAAAAAAACACTTACTGCTGCTCAACTGCACGAGCAAATAGAAAAAACTATCCAACAGTTTTTCAGAAAGCCACTCTCAAACGTGGTGAAAGAAGAGTCATGCAAAACAGCAAAAATGTCTCGGCATGTGTATGGAAAGACAAAAGGAATGTGAACTTTATTTCCACAAATGTAGGAGATGACGTGAAAATGAGAGAAGTGCGTAAAAAAGACAAAATCTTAACAGTTGAAGTACCAGAAGTGGTTACTTTGTATAACCAGTACATGGGTGGAGTAGACAGAGTTGATCAAATGAGATCATATTATGATGTCGGCAGAACAGGCCGAAAATGGTGGAAATACCTTGTGTGGGCGCTTATAAATTTTACATTGTGTAATGCGTTCATCTTGTACAGTGCCACCAACAAACCTGCACCAAAATCGAGAAAACTGGCCCTTACTAACAAAACCTACAGACTTGCTGTAAGCCGTAGCCTAATTGATGGATTTTCGTGCCGCAAGACTAAAGCTAAACATGCTAGGAATGTTGTTGAGGTTGTTCGTGGAAATGTACTACAGGGCCACTCTTTAGTAAAGTTTGAGGGACGTAAACGCCATTGTATTACGTGTTCTGCAAAAGGCAGAAAAACTTTAAGCGGAAGATTCGTTGAGACGTCATACGGCTGTGATTACTGTTCTTCAAGCCTTTGCAAAACTGGAAACTGTTTTGTGGAGCACCACACTCCATCTTAGATTTGCACATAAGCCAACGACTGTGCACTTTGTTCTTTGTTTTTTTAATAGTAGCAAAGTACCAATAAAAGTATTTTTAGGCCTACACGGTATTTCTTGCTTTTTTTTTTTTTGCTTTCGTTATTCTTTCAGCTTTTTTGGGTGGGCTTTTATTCTTTTAGCCTATTTGGCGCTAGTTGCCTTTGCCAGGCGAAAGCACAAAAAGAAACTAAACCAGATACAAACCAATTATAAAACCAACATAAAAAGTCCAAAATCTAATGAAAGAAAACCCCCCCCCGCATATGAAGCAACATGTGGAATGAGGACTAACGTTCTGGTGTTTGGCAAATCTAAACTGCGTATGTTGGGACCTCATAACAGTTATTCCATAAAAGAAAAAAAAAAACAGAAATTTGCAGAGCATCACGTAGGCCGACCCGACCATCTTGAATCTTTTTTATTACTGGCAAAGCAAATTGTTTTTATTGCTGAAAAGGCTGGCTAATCAAGTTAAATTAGGCCTATTACTAGCTTGAGGAGTGGTGGGCTTCACTGCGCGCTTAGCTGCCCCTTACAGAAATCTGGGTCAAATCCTGCTTGAGGAGGAGAAGCACTAAAGCTTCTCAAATGCATGAGTGGGAAAGGGTTAACTTACAGCTTGAAGGGATACAGCAACCATTAACCGCTTCGCATTCCTACTTGGTGCCCGCGTTGCTTGATGGCGCATATATCTCAACCGTGTATCCCAGTTCAGTCAATCCATCCCTCCTACATGAACGTCGGACAGTTTTCCCTTTGTCACAACTTCAGCGTCAATTCCACCATAATTGGGACGTGAATTCCCGATGATCAGTGTGGTGCACGAGACTGCGACAAAACGACGGTTACCACCGAGGCCTACCGAGAAGCCATCGCACGTTCATCAGGTCAAACCAAACAATCAGCTGAAACGTAAGTATGATTATGGTGAATAAAATTGTGCTTTCGCAAAAAGTAAGCAAAGTTCATTCCAGTTTAGGCGTGGCCCGAGAAAAGGGCGCTCGTCCGTCTGGAAATAATAGTTCTGGCTTTGGCTTGGCCCTAGAAAGGGGATATATTGGTCCGATCAAAATATCCATTGGCGTTTCTAGTTGCAAGGGGCCATGTGTCTATGGAGGCAAGGAGCCTATTGAAAAACTTGTCACGTGGGGACACCAACTTTAGTCTGTCACTTCATCAGTTTGAGGAACGTTTGGGGGAGGGGGATGGCCGCCTCACCTCTACACCAACAATGGATCGTCATTATGATCCGAACGATTGAATTAATGCGTCCTATTTAGGATCGCATCATGTCCGATTTCATCGTAGACCACTGCCAACGAAATATTAATTCACGTCTGCCTGGGGATCGCTGCAGACACTGCCGACTCTCCTTACGATAATGACCATTTTTTGGTAAATTCGTACACCGAAGATATATGCCTCCGAAGATATATGCCTTGTTCCATACGACTGTCCACAATCGCAGGATCTATTTCGTCAGCTTCTGAATTTGTAGGGCCTATACGTGAAGCCCTTCCCAGAAAGGGACCCTCCTCACAAAGCAAAGAAAAGTGACTTCTTTTTTAGCCACTGCAGCCAAGGGGCCCCCAAGAAGTTGCAATATCAGACCTTACAAAGGCAGAATTCTTCACGGACACTGCCAACATGGAACATTATTCTCGGCTACCCTCCGCAACAACCATTAAGACTCCTTTGCGCCAACCTGAAGAGGAGGAACAATTGCTCCGATGGAGCCTGAAGATAGACTCCCATGCAGATTTTGCATGTTTTGTCTCTATGGCGGCATTTTTTGCAGAACCATTCAAATCCAGAAGCGACAGCATACTACTAGACTGTACAGGGTGTAACTGAAAGGTCTGGCCAAACTTTCAGGGTGTAGTCCATG
This sequence comes from Lithobius niger, assembly GCA_023313725.1. Lineage (NCBI taxonomy): Eukaryota > Metazoa > Arthropoda > Chilopoda > Lithobiomorpha > Lithobiidae > Lithobius > Lithobius niger. The sequence continues at coordinate 23,503 of JAHWFP010178115.1, read as the reverse complement.
ATCAAAAATAAGACGAAAATGTCCTATAAACATGGGTCTGGAAATACACCAGTCTTTAGTTACCCATGGACTATCGTTTAAAGAGGTTTCACTGTAATAGGCTTTCATAGTGCTGATTTGGATTGAAACTAAGATGGTTGGAACCGAGTGGTTTCAGCATGATCTAGGGAAACGGC
>JAHWFP010178115.1:0-18561 GCA_023313725.1 Lithobius niger | reverse complement strand
CCCCCCCCCCAAAAAAAAATGTGTCAATACAAGGTTGGTGAAGATATCAGTACGATTACATAGCATTTACTCTTTTGCTCTGTATTTCGTGTCATACTGTCGTTTATAATCTTTGGTGGTGTGATAAAGTTTGAAACACGGTTCCATGTGGAGTCCTACGTTACAGTCAGGACACCAGTATCTCGTTTCTGAACGGGTGTAATGGACCGTTTTGCTCTCTCGCTGTTTACGAGGAACGTGACACACAGTGCATGTTCTTTGAGGTTTCGGGCTTTTGCCAGACTGTAGAATTGTAGCAATATAGTGGCGTTCACATAAGCGAGCAATTGTTTCCATTCGTCGAGTGGGAGTGTTAGTTTTGGCTGTCATTCCAGACTGTTCACACAGTATTTTTATTAGCTGCAATTTGAATTTTCGGCTCTTCATTTTTACACCATCGAGACTGTGAAGAATGAAAGCATTTGTGACTGCAAGATTTAGCAGGTGGAAAAATAATTTTTTCCACCATTTGGCCGACTTCCTCTTGAATTGACTGTATTGTAGCACCTGGTCGTTGATGTCAACTCCACCCATTATTTTATTGTACTCTAGTACAACCTTCGGTTTCAAAACCGGCTCGCCAGTTTGTCCGTCAACTTTCCCAGTAGCACCAACTTCATTAGGGTTATGATAAGTCAACAGCATCAGCACGTCACGTTTATCTTTCCATTTGAGAGCTGAAAGGTTGCCGCAAACTCGAGAAATTTTTTTCCCCTTTTTTTAGTTTTACAGTTGTCACTTCCTTAGGCAAATGCTTTCTATTCGCCATGACTGTACCTACAGCCATAGTGTCCTCAGCTATAAGTCTCTCAAACAAAATTGGGGAACTGTAATACCTATCCATGGCTATCACATGGCCTTTATTGAGCAGTAATGGGGGTCCGTCCAATATTCTCAACACTGTGTCAAAGGTAGCCCCATAATCGCTTATGTCCAAAGTTGCCGTATATATTTCTAAATTCCAACAGTAGTGGGTTTTGGAATCGCACACTTTAAATGCTTTTATACCATATTTAGTTGGTTTCATGGGGTTATATTGCTTGAAAATCAAGCGTCCTTTCCAAGCTATCATTGCTTCGTCTATACTTAGAAATTGTCCCGGAGAATACACATTTCTGCAGTTATATACAAGAGCATCAAAGAACGGCCGCACTTTATGTAATGGATTATGTCCTGGTTCATTACGTGACACGTATGAAGCGTTGTTGTTTACATGGAGAAAGTACATAATGGATAAAAAATTGTCCCGGGCCATCATTTTGGGGAAAAAAGGCGTTTGCAAAACTTCATCAGTAGACCAGTAGTCTTCTAAGTGATCTTTCCTAGTCAATCCCATGGCTAAAACCATAGCAAAAAATAACTTGAGTTCGTTTTTGCCGACGTCACGCCATTTTTCAATTCGTGCATACGGTTTTTCACTTGCCGTAGAATTTTTTATTTCACTAACGTACCTGTTCGTTTCTGTGGCAATACTTTCAAGCATCTCGTCAGTTACAAAGAGACTGAAAAAATATAAAGCTGAAGCATTTTCAGGTGGAGTGTTTTCGAAACGGGAAATACCCAAAAAAGGTGGAAGCAGTGGTTTGCGCTGATTTCTTGCCATTTCGGTTCGACATAATCCGATGTAGCTGCTTCGTAATCTGCGTCAAACTGCATCATCATCTTCTTGATCACTGAATCCTAAAAATTCGGCTTCCGAGTCTGAATCGGCAAAATTTTCAGCAAAAAACTCTGAAAACTTGGGCGCTACTCGCCGATTCGTAGCTACCGAAGCGAGCGCCGCCATTTTGAAAGCCTCGCAGACAAGTCGCCCGCAGCCCGGAAAATGCGCTGGCCGACCATCACTTTGAAACGACGTATCTGATTGGCTAACAGACCCAGCACAACGGTGTTTTGACCAATCGAAAGCTAACTCTCTTAGCTTTCGATCTATATATGACATATATCACTATTCCCGCTCAAAGCCACTAAAAATGCGCTGGCGCGCGAGGCTAACAACGAACGTATAGCGCACGTTCGTCGCGGTAGGAAAGCAATGGTAACGCAATGGTTTTCTTAATTACATCTAGCAATTAATCGTACTAGTAAACAACTGACGTTTCACAAACTCTTGGTTTATTAAATGACAGGCTAATATAAAAAGCAAGTATTTACATTTCAACTAGTATCAGCAAGAAGGCTTTAAATTAAAGCAACACGAGATTTACATTAAATCTGACAAGAATTTACATTAAATTCAGTTTCAACCTTTACATGTTATGTGCAAAGAACAACAATTTCGACAAAAAAAAGTTCTGCCAGGAACTCGCAAGAACCTGTTAAGTGTAAACCGCGGGAATTACACGAAATACTACCAGACTATGTTTTCTAAGTGCGACTTAGAATCAAATCTGCCATTTGAATTTGTCACTTCAAGTTAACAAAAACTGTGCCAATCAACGAAAACACTTACATGAGTTAGGGTAACTAGCCATCGAAGTCACTGCTTCTGCAAACCTAATTGGTTTAAGTGATCTATTTAGTGTTTGAGTAAATTCATACTAAAAACACGGGAAAAAAAGCTGGTTTTTAGAAAGGGACCGTGAACCCTGACGTTATGGGGGTGGGGGGGGGGGGTCATTAATGCCGATCATGGCGTCACCTCCATAAATTCTCGAAGCTTAAGGTTAGTTATTAAGTTTAGAACTATAATTTTGAATGGGGTTTCCAAAAGTTAAATTTTCTAAGTCAATACTAGTTATACGAACCAACTACCTTTGTCCGGCATGGCAACATTTCGGACGGGACATCTCCTATACCGACCGGCGTAGTTACCTCTGGCTTTGAGATCTGCTGAGCGTGTGCTAACGATTGCCTCCTGGGGCTGGGGTTTTATACACATTACTGGAAGTTCGCGCGGATGGGCAGGATAGCTACGAGGTCTGGTTGGCTGAGGGCCCTGAGAACAATAGAAAAGTCGACATCGCAAAGGATTTTTCGCTTGGTGCCGTTTGAAGGAATAACTATGGACTGCGTGATAAAGAGAGGCCAGTTGAGTTATAATCATTGTTTGGAACGTGAAAAAGGCCTTTAATTATTATGGATCGTTTGTTTATTAAACCACGATGTTATGCATCGCGACTATTGAAGGAAAGATCTCAATAAATTCGGTTATTAACATTGGGAAGCCAGGTTTTACTTTGGGAAATCGATAGTCAGATTGGTTTGCTAGGAACAACTAAGGAAAAATAGAAAATACGTGTCCGGGAAAATTCGTAAGTTAAAGATGTTGCCTAAGCTCCGGTAGTGGTGATGGCAAAAGATTACGTTAAATATTTTATAAAAGCAAAGTTTAAAAGTACCAGCAAGATGCTAAAACGTATTTAAATAGTTTCAATCATTATTTGCAGCCGCAGATAATTGGTTTTGGCAGTTAGAAATTTCTCAAAGTATTCAAGATTGTCACCGTAAATAAACTTAAGAAATATCAAACAAAGTATGTCTGTACATCAAAATGAGGTTAAGTACCTTCGTAGAGGAAGCTCCTCCTATCAAACACTAAGCTAATGTCTTTGGCTTTATGCCTAAGTGAAAAACAAAAGGTAAATACAAAGTTGCGAAAAATGGCGTTTCATGAATTACGGGAGTTACGGCTTCGGTTTTGAAGGTTTTTCAAAATGGTGTAGTTCTGGTTGTAGATCGAATTTTCGGGACGAAATTTTACCCTCAGTTTTTGATGGTTTGAGTTGGTCTCCTCTCAAATCTAGTGAAGAACAGGCCTTCTTTACAGCTCCCCACCATGGAGATTTTATTTGGGGTTCTTGGTGAACTTCATAATAGAAGCTAGAACAGAATGGGTTAGTGCACACAAGATATGCTAAAACTTGAACTGCCAAGCACTGTAATCTAAATTGCAAAAATATACTGTATAACTGCATCTGGTTGAGAAATACATCTCCAGTTTGAGGAAATACACCTCCAGGGGATACTTAGTCCTATCCCAGGATCTACATAGTTAAAAGGAACACTGGTTTTACAAAAATTAAAATCGCCGTTTTTATATATTTGGGGGTTTTGTGGCTCAATTAATTTTAAGGCAAAGTTAAAAAACAAATATTAAGAACATTATTTTTGCAACCACAAACTAAATACTGTCCGCGCTGCTTCTGTGTACGAAAATCGTACAAGTATTCAGAGAGTGGGGCAAAAGACATTAATATCAAGAAACACACTAGGATTACAAAGTTAATTTTGTTGTTTCGTTATAACAAGTAAATGAGGCCGTCTATTGCTTTGGTAATACGTCCTGTACGGATTCTGCCTCTGCTCAAGTCTAGTCATTTTAGCTGGGATAACTGTGATAGGAACCCTCTGCCGCATTTCAATTTACCTAGACTGCGATAGTTGTTAAAAAATTGAATACTATAGGTACACCGTAAACGACCAGCTCTATTTACTGCTAAACTACTCCCACTAGAACGGTTTAAGGTTACCAAACAACTTGTACATAAAAATATAACACTGGGAGGTTTGTGGATAAAAACGCAACAACCTTCTAAACAGGGCTATTCGCATTTCAATTTACCTAGACTGCGATAGTTGTTAAAAAATTGAATACTATAGGTACGCCGTAAACGACCAGCTCTATTTACTGCTAAACTACTCCCACTAGAATGGTTTAAGGTTACCAAACAACTTGTACATAAAAATATAACACTGGGAGGTTTGTGGATAAAAACGCAACAACCTTCTAAACAGGGCTATTCTTTATCTCCCAGGGGTAGACTGATAGTTTTTTATAAAGAAAACCATTTCGTATAAAACTTAGAGGAACTAACCGGGGACAGGTTACAATTCCCCTAATGAATATTATTAAACGTGTCATACAATCTTTGTAATTATCCTTCCACAAAGGAAGACGTTGATAATGACAAAAGGAGCAAGCATTGGCACTTAAAATTTAGGTGTGAAGTCCAAAACAGGGATTAACTGGAAGTTGCTTAAGGATGAGCTTCCAACAGACCAAAAAATGTCAAAATAGAGACACAAATTAATTTTCAGTCAATTTTTACTGAAAACGAAGTGTTTGAACAATTTTACTGTTTAAACAAAATACCGGCTAAGTGTGTCGGCATTGACATGTTTCTTTCCAGGTTTATAACGAACTGTATAGTCGGAATCTTGTAGGGTAAGGCTCCACCTAAGCAATCTGGGATTTTTGCCAGACATTTGCTTGAGCCAATGTAACGGGTTATGATCTGATTCGATGATAAATTTTGTCCCATAAATGTAAGGCCGTAACTTAGCAACAGACCAGATCAAACATGCACACTTTTTTTCAGTAGTGCCATAATTCTGCTCCCTAGCTGTAAGTTTGCGTGAAACGTACAAACAAGGGTGTTCGTCTTCATCCAACACTTGGGACAATACGCAGCCCATGCCACGTTCGGAACAGTCGCACTGCAAAATAAAAGTTTGACTGAAGTCGGGAGCTCTTAGGACAGGAAACGTCACTAAGGCAGTTTTCAAAGAGGCTTTTTTGTTTGGACTCGTCCAACACTACGGGATGTGGTGCTTCCTTTTTCAAGGAGTCTGTAAGACAAGCACAGATTTCAGAATAATGGTTAATATATCTTTGATAGTAACCAACGAGGCCTAGAAAGGAACGGACATCTTTCTTGGTTTGGGGGCGTGCGAATTTTTGCACGGCAAGGACCTTAACCTCAGAGGGTGTGCGGGATCCATTGCCAACCTCGTGACCCAAAAAGGTGGCTTTGCAGCAAGCAACCTGCGACTTTTTTGCATTCACAGTAAGCCCGGCTTTCTTGACAGCAGTGAGAAAATTCAAGACATTATCGAGATGCTGGGGCCATGTTTCAGCACCAACAGCAGTGTCATCCTGAAAAGGGGTGACATACTCCTCCATGCCACGAGTGACATTATCCATTAGCTTCTGGAAGCAAAATGGGGCGTTCTTCATTCCCATATTCATCATCAGGGGAGCAAATTTCCCTATGGGAGTAGTGATAGTGGCAGCCAAGGAAGCTTGGGGCTTAACAGAGAGACATGGCTTCCTTAGAAGTGAGATGACCATCACCAGGCTGGCCTGTCCACACATGGTCCTTGTGATATAAATCACGTTCGTCAGAGAGAGTGAAATTACTGTCACCTTCCCTAGGCAGATAGGGCTTTAAAAGGTTTACATGATACACGGTTTCTTTTTGCAAACCAAACGACTTTTTAATGAGATAGTTGGTTTCAGGCAACCGTTTCAAAACTTCGCAAGGGCCATCCCAATAAACCTCTCATTTATTGGCTCTAGCTGGCTTTAGTACTAGGACTTGATCACCAACTTTGAACTTCCGTTCAACTGTCTTAATGTCATATTAAGATTTGTTTTTTACTTGACTTTTTACAATATTCTCGAGTGAGAGTTCCCGTGAGTACTTGAATCTTTGCAGCAAGTCTAAGATGTACTCCAGGACGGAAGGATGAACGTCTGGCTCGATCCATTGGCTTTTTACAAGCTCCAGTGGGCCTCCATAGACTAACTCAGCTGGAGTGAAGCCCGTGCTCTCATGTGGAGCAGTTCTCAGGGCGAACATGGCGCCAGGAAGGCATCGTTCCCAATCGTGGGGATGCTCATGACAAACAGCTCGCAGCACTGCCTTGAGCGTACGGTGGAAGCGTTCCACGCTGTTACTCTTTGGATGGTTCACACTCGAGTTTACACACTTAATTCCACACTTTTCGAGAAATAAAGTTGTGAGTTCGGATATGAAGCATGAGCCCAGGTTAGACTGGAGCTCTCTCGGGTACCCTAGTCGTGGAAAAAATTACCAGGAGTGCATCAACCACACTCTGACTGTTAGCCTCTTTGAGGGGAACAGCTTCAGGGAATTTTGTTGCGGGGTCAAGCAATGATAATATATACTTGTAACCAGCCTTGCTAGTAGGCCTGATGGGTCGAACAATATCAACAATGTATCTATTGAAGGGCTCACCGTCCATGGGCACTAACACCATGGGAGCAACAAACTTTTGCCCTGTTTTGCCATTTTTTTGGTAAGTCAAACAAGTCAAGACGTAGGTTTCAATATCTGTGAAACAGTGGGGCCAATAGAAGTTGGATAATACTCTGTCCTTCGTTTTGGACCGGCCTAAATGCCCAGCCCATGCGTTAGCATGCGCAGTGTCTAACACAAAACTTCTACATTCTTTAGGAAGCACTAACTGGTTCTTAATTACCGGCTTACTTAAAGGTCGAAAAGGTCTACGATAAAGCAACCCTTTTTCGATGAACGGTTTGTTCTCATCTTGCTGCTAGATGGGAATCTCGGCAGTCTTCCAGCAAGTTTGTAAAGTTGGGCAATTTAATTGCAACTTAGCAAATTCGGTTTTGTTGATGTTTAACAGCTCAGAGAACTGATCGGTTTGGGGGCCATGTATGGCATCGTCTAAACTCTCAGGTTTAGGGCTAACAAAACCTTGTGTAGTTTCGGGGGGAGGGACTACACTTTGCTCAGCTTCACTGTCTGAGTCAATTTCACTAGCGGAATCGATCTCACGATAATTTGGTTTCACTATCGGGAGTTGTTGGTCCACACGAGTTTGTGAACGAGTTACAGCGTTACAATACTGGGGTAACGATTTCAAACCTTTTACCTCCAGAAGAGTCTGGGAGGGAACACCCAAAAGCATTTGGAAGTGATTTCCCATGTGGTCTGAGACCAGAGCCTCTGTTTTTAAAGGCCCATACAGGGTTTGAACTTCGATCATGGCAATTGCATGAGCGGTAGTTTGCTCCGTAAAAGCGTTTGAACAATGTGTATATTCACCTGTGAATTGATCCGGACGTACAACTTTTCGGTCAATTACATCATGAGTAGAACCTGTGTCTCTCAATACTAAACATTTATTTCCATTTACTGACCACTCATGGATATGCTTGGACAGAACGATTTCGGGAGGGTTGTTGCTCACGAAATTACACTTAGCTGCAGCGGCTGCTTCAGCTTGTTCTTGGGCAATACGTAAACGACATTCGAATCGCCTATGACCGGCTTTTTTACAAAAGAAGCACGTGCCATCGTTGGTCCTAGGTGCTCTTGGCCTATCAAACTCCCGGCTGGAAGAGCCGTAGTTGTTGCTGGCCGAATCCCCACTAGTGGAGTCCGGTAAGGGCGCTGCAGTACCAGCCGGTTTAGCTGCAGTCTGATAACTCCTGTTACCACCCCGGTTGTTAGAAGATGCTTTAGAAGCATTACTAGACGGCTGAACACTAGGTTGCGTCTTGCTAGTTTTCAGAGAAACGTCAACTGCAATTTGTTTATTGCGAGTTGTAAACTTGTCACAGAGTTTTGCTGCCTCGGCCAACGTCCCGGAGGAGTGGCACTCGGCGTGTCGCCGCAGTCGCCGTGAGGAGGTTGTGTTGGCCCGTTTGCGCATTGGTCACACCCGACTTACTCACTGTTTCGTTTTGCGGGAGGTTGACCCTCCTGAATGTTATTGGTGTCGACGGCCGCTTACGGTCCGGCACTTACTTGTTGATTGTCGCCATCTTGATGGTGTTCGTCGTCGTTTCCATCTTCCGCTTGACATTGCGCGTCAGTTGGGCGGTAAGTCTGTCCTCCTGTCCGGTGTTTTTCAATTTTTGCAGTAGGTACAGATGTATGACAAGATTTAGATTAGGGGTTTGAATAACGTCTGTAATGTGTGGTGCAGTGGCAACCTGGACCACTGCACTGTGACTGAGGTTGGTGCTAATGACCAAGTTGTCGACGCACCATTAAGCCTCAGTCCCCCCCCCCCAAGTCCCAGTTTTAATTTGATCGGGAAGCCATTTGCGGAGCGCAATTGGGCAGGCTTTCGTAAAATTAAATTCACTAGTTGGTCATAGCTTTTATTAACTTTAGCTAGTGCGACCCAACGGGACCACCTGGACCACTGCACTGTGACTGAGGTTGGTGCTAATGACCAAGTTGTCGACGCGCCATTAAGCCTCAATCCCCCCCCCCCCCCACGGGAAAACAAGGTTTTCAGTTCAAAGGCATAATCGTGAAACAATTATCCAGGCAATTTTTCTAGGGAACGAAACTGGGTTTGTACGGACTCCTTAGTTAGCACAATCCTGTCAAGAAGTTTAGTCTTAACAATTTCATAGTCATGCATGTCAGCATCTTTGAGCTGATCACACACCTTGATTAACACTTCTCCTAATAGGGGTTGTAAGCCTACGACCCATTCCTCTTTGGGAATTTTCTGCGTTATCATCGTTCTTTCAAAAATTTTCAAAAAACTGTTAATCTCTGAGTTGGGCGTCCATTTGTTTACCAAACGCACAACATCGGCAAATTTACCAGGTTTGCTTACTGTAATTCTAGGTGAGGTAGGGGTTCCTGTACCACTTGTGTGGCCAGAACTAACACTAAGATTAGCAGCATTTAGCCTAGATGGTACAGATGTATGACAAGATTTAGATTAGGGGTTTGAATAATATCTCTGTAATGTGTGGTGCAGTGGCAACCCGGACCACTGCACTGTGACTGAGGTTGGCGCTAATGACCAAGCTGTCGACGCGCCATTAAGCCTCATCCCCCCCCCCTGATTCTATCTGCTTCTCGAGCTTTTGTAGCTCTTGAGCGCTAGAGCGTTCTCTACTTTGCGCTTCTTGCTTCTTTAATTGAGCGTCACGGTCACGTATTTGTGCCTCTTGATCAATTAATGCAAGTTCGTGGGCCCTGCGTTTATCCGCATATGCAACTTTTAAAGCTTCTAACTTTAATTCTTCGGCTTTCAAAAACAACTCATTTTCTTTAAGAGCTATTTCTTTTTTAGCTTGAATGGCTAAATCTCTCCTTTCCATGGCACTTTCTAGCGTGTCAGCAAGTTCAGTTAAAGAAACTTTGTCATCGTCAACTGCATCACGTAAACTTTTAAGTGATATTTGTTTAGAGTCACTTACTGCTAAACCTAAGTCTCAACAGGCTGTCTTAAGCTCATTGGTTTTAAGACCTTCTACAATTTCGTCGAAAGTAGCCATTTCGGGAAATTTTTTTGCCTTAAGTTCAAAAATACGGCTTGTATAAATGAATCACTAAATTAAAATGCAGCCGCAAATTAATTTTAACTTTAAGTTAAGACTGAGCACGAATTTAACCTTTTCTCATCCTAACCCAGTAAGCTTTAGCAATGGAAAACACTTTTTAACGACCCCTAGCTTTGGTGTATAAATAATTAAAATACATAAAGGTTTCTAAACCAAACACTAGGCTTGGCAGGCCAAAGCACATCCTATGCACACTTACCTGAAAACACAATCACTGTGCGGTCAGTCTATCCACATCAGGCCAATCATCCCACCGTCGATCGACGATACTAATTCCACGGGCGTCGTACTAGAACGTCTCTGGATCTCACTCACTGCGGCTATGGTTGCTTGTCCACGGGCAGTTGTCTGTGCAGGAGCCCCTTGTCCGTTGTTGGCTGGTCTCTCCTCACAGGGTTGCGGGGTTTGATGCTCGCATCTCGGCTGGGCAGGCGTTAACTCGGTGAAGCTGCGTCTCTAGTCATCTGGCTCCAGGAACGGCGTTGTTACTAGGCGGGGAAAGCATTGATTTATAGCGGCAATGCAGGCGTCTTTTTCGGGTGACTATTTTAGCGGAGTCACGGACATCTTTTTCTTGCAACTTACATCCAAGTTGCGGTTAACGAATTGAAGAATTGTTCAATTGTAGTAGCATGGCAGGGGGGAAATGCTTGACGGAACAGCACCTGTTCATCCCACCGCTGCCACCAAGTTGTAGCGGCCGAAGCTACGACTGTAGAGGTGCTTGTAGCCTCGCCGACATCAAGATGGTTTTGACCTTTAAATTACTAGTTGCGGTGGCGGTTTTAACTTTCCAGGAAACAGCACACATGTACTACTGGCCCAGTATGGGTAACAGAGAGTCATTGGTCCTAACTGTAGGCTAACTAGTCAACTTTAAAGGGGGTAATCGCAGTCCTGACTTTAAGTAATAAGCGGTTTTCTTAATTAAATCTAGCAATTAATCCTACTAGTAAACAACTGATGTTTCACAAACTCTTGGTTTATTAAATGACAGGCAAATATAAAAAGCAAGTATTTACATTTCAACTAGTATCAACAAGAAGGCTTTAAATTAAAGCAACACGAGATTTACATTAAATCTGACAAGAATTTAGAATAAATTCAATTTCAACCTTTACATGTTATGTGCAAAGAACAACAATTTTAACAAGAAAACGTTCTGCCAGGAACTCGCTACAACCTGTTATTAAGTGTAAACCGCGGGAATTACACGAAATACTACCAGACTATGCTTTCTAAGTGCGACTTAGAATCAAATCTGCCATTTAAAAATTTGTCACTTCAAGTTAACAAAAACTGTGCCAATCAACGAAAACATTACATGAGTTTGGGCAACTAGCCATCGAAGTCACTGCTTCTGCAAACCTAATTGGTTTAAGTGATCTATTTAGTGTTTGAGTAAATTCATACTAAAAACACGGGAAAAAAAGCTGGTTTTTAGAAAGGGACCGTGAGCCCTGACGTTATGGGGGTGGGGGGGGGGGGGGTGTCATTAATGCCGATCATGGCGTCACCTCCATAAATTCTCAAAGCTTAACGTTAGTTATTAAGTTAAGAACTATAATTTTGAATGGGGTTTTCAAAAGTTAAATTTTCTAAGTCAATACTAGTTATACGAACCAACTACCTTTGCCCGGCATGGCAACATTCGGACGGGACATCTCCTAAACCGACCGGCGTAGTTACCTCTGGCTTTGAGATCTGCTGAGCGTTGCTAACGATTGCCTCCTGGGGCTGGGGTTTTATACACATTACCGGAAGTTCGCGCGGACGGGCAGGAGAGCTACGAGGTCTGGTTGGCTGAGTGCCCTGAGAACAACAGAAAAGTCGGCATCGCAAAGGATTTTTCTCTTGGCGCCGTTTGAAGGAATAACTATGGACTGTGTGATAAAGAGAGGCCAGTTGAGTTATACTCATTGTTTGGAACGTGAAAAAGGCCTTTAATTATTATGGATCGATTGTTTATTAAACCACGATGTAATGCATCGCGACTATTGAAGGAAAGATCTCAATAAATTCAGTTATTAACATTGGGAAGCCTGGTTTTACTTGGGAAATCGATAGCCAGGTCGGTTTGCTAGGAACAACTAAGGAAAAATAGAAAAGACGTGTCCGGGAAAATTCGTAAGTTAAGATGTTGCCTAAGCTCCGGTAGTGGTGATGGCAAAAGATTACGTTAAATATTTTATAAAAGCAAAGTTTAAAAGTACCAGCAAGATGCTAAAACTCATTTAAATAGTTTCAATCATTATTTGCAGCCGCAGATAATTGGTTTTGGCAGTTGGAAATTTCTCAAAGTATTCAAGATTGTCACCGTAAATAAACTTAAGAAATATCAAACAAAGTATGTCTGTACATCAAAATGAGGTTAAGTACCTTCGTAGAGGAAGCTCCTCCTATCAAACACTAAGCTAATGTCTTTGGCTTTATGCCTAAGTGAAAAACAAAAGGCAAATACAATTTTTACAAGTTGCGAAAAATAGCGTTTCATTATTTACGGGAGTTACGGCTTCGGTTTTGAAGGTTTTTCAAAATGGTGTAGTTCTGGTTGTAGATCGAATTTTCGGGATCTGTTTCCGGGGGACTACAGCTGAAGTCTGTGGCTATTAAGGGCTTCCAAGTTGAAACGATTTGGTCCATGGAGTTATGGTGATCCAAAGACCGAAGTCTTTTTAGCGCTGGAGCGCAAATAAAAAAAAGTGTTCGTTGCCGTAAACGAAATTTTACCTTCAGGTTTTTGATGGTTTGAGTTGAGGTCTCCTCTCAAATCTAGTGAAGAACAGGCCTTCTTTACAACACCTGGCATCGTTGCATCAACGTCACATGGTTTCTATAAGTATTAGGTAGGGTTAAGTTGCCCATGGGTTCTTATTTCTGTACCTGATTTGTTGCATCAATGTCAACATGATTTCTATAAACATTTGGTGCGAATTAGTTGACCATGAGCTCTTATTTCCACACCTGGCATCATTGCATCAACGTCAGATGGTTTAAATGGTTAAGTTGCCCATGGGTTCTTATTTCTATACCTGATTTGCTGCATCAAAGTTACATGGTTTGTACGAATATTTGGTACGGTTAAGTTCACTATGGGTTCTTATTTCCACACTTGTCATTTTTGCATCAACGTCACATGGTTTCTATAAACATCTGGTACGGTTAAATTGACGATGGGCGCTTATATCCACCCCAGGTATTGTTTCATCAACGTCACATGGTTTCTATACGTATTAGGTATGGTTAAGTTGCCGAATCACACGGTTTTTATCAGAATTAATTATGGTTTGTCACCAAGGGCTCTCCTTTCATTACACGATTTGTTGCATCAACGTCTCATGGTTTCTATTAACATTGGTAAGGTTAAGTTGACCATGGGCTCTTATTTCCACACCTGGCAGTGTTCTATCAATGTACCATAGTTTCTGTAAGCGTTAAGCATGCTCAAGTTTCTATGGGCTCTTATTTCAGTACATGGTTTGCTGCTTTAATGTCGCATGGTTTCTGAAAACATTTGGTGCAGTATTGTATGAATAACAGCGGTTTCTATAAGCATTAAGTATGGTTAAATTGCTATGGGCAATTTCGTATGTGATTTGTTGCATCAATGTCACATGGTTTATATAAACATTTGGTACAGTTAATCCTTTTGGTCCGTATGACGATATATTGTCGCAAATAAAACCATGTCTAAACCGCCCGACGAACGATATATCGTGTCCTCAGTTAAGAGGCCCGTTAAAAAAAATTCCAATAGCGTACAACGGAGGTATACTTCCAATTAAATAGCTAATTTGCAACTTATATTTTCGGTTCATTTAATTCAATATGATATTTTAATTACCTTAATTTATGTTTTTGTTACTAGTTTTGTAAAACTTGACGTTAAAATTACTTTTGTTTGCTGACAATAGCCCTTCGTTCAAGCTGTCGTAACTCCTAAACAACGCAATGCACGGCTGCCGTTAGAAAGCTTGGAATCCGTTTCCATTCTTGCTTTGAATGATGTGACCAACTTGGACATCACTGCCTTTATTCCTTGGATACAATGCTCCGTTTCAACGACCTATTTGAACCTCCATCAGTATCGCAAGCTACTATTGCTTCGTACATGGAAGGCCTTTCTTGTTACAGTTGCAGTTTGAACATGAACTCTTTCCTTTATACACACAGTAACAGCGTATTTCCTTTAGAATTTCATCCGGAGCCGGATATGTCTGTCTGTCTTATAATTGAAATTACAGCGCCCTCTAAAATTGTAACATTACATTCCTCCATTATGTAAAGTGGTTTTGAGATTTTTCCATGTGCTTGTTTGCAGATGAACTCTCAGTGGGTGAAAATACGTTGGTCTTGATGTGGGTGGAACTTTCTCCTATGGGACATATTTTCTTGAAGTATACTGGCTGCGTAGTTCATCAATTGATTGAACTGCAGTCTTTCCTTCTGGCAATTTCTCATTATTATTAGAACAGTGCAAAGCAATAAGAAACTGCTCTCCCACATTGGCAATTTCTTCCACTGAAATAGAATCATTTCCAGAAATGTCCACGTATTACGCAATTCAAGAATTGATTGTAGCACTTTAAAGGAGTTCAACTTTCCCAGCCCATGTATAGATGATGCGTTGTCGCATCCCCCTTCTGCATGTGCAGATAACAAACATGCTGCCATGTTGGCATCTACAGCCTTTCTAGCATTGGCTGTGTTAAGAGTATTTGGCTTAGTTTCCATATATAGCTTCATGTGCCCCCTATAGTGATATATCAACTTTATAAGGATGTCACAGTCTTCTGATATGACAAGACCGATTCTTGTACAATTAAAGCACCAGCATCTCATTCATCACCAGCCTTCTTAACTACAAAACCATAGCTAAGAAGGACAACGGATAGCAATTCAATGAATTGTTGTTTATTGTTCTTATTTGACAAGAATGCAGTCTTACAAGTTGGAACTGGCATGTTTTTTTGAACAACCACATCTGCTGTCATGTTCTGTTGATTTCTTCGTCGTTTTTGTTCTTAATCATTTGTTGTGTTTGATTTGTACGTAGCAAAAGCAATGGTGATGTTTGAAGCTTGGCAACAGAGTGACAATGTCACATACCTAACATACGGTTTACACACAAACATGACTGTGACCACCTTTGGCCATGGAAGCTGCTGTATAGCAGCACATCCATCAACAATCACATGTGATGCATTCACTTTGTCAATTATGATTATGCTAACATCCAATGAGGTAATGTACTTTACAAGTTCCGACTTTTGTGACTTTCTCATGGAGCCATAATCATGAAACAATGCAGGAGCGACAGTCGATAACTCGTAGGAATAGTATCCTTCACTGTCAATTTTTCCTGATACAGATGCTATTGCTAGAAGCTGCTGGCATAGTTCAGTTGATTTTAACATGAATCTGTTCCCCACTATTTAATTTAAATTGTTAGTTCATCAAAGCAAATGTTCTAGCCTTATTCGTTTTTTTTTCAGTACAACATATGCACTGGAATAGTAGAGGCTTCACCACATATTACACATACTTGATTATCCATGGTTATTATCCTGTGGAAGCTAAAACTAAGGTATTAATTGTGTTGCTACAACAAGTTCTGTTATAATCGGTTCGTAAATGGTCACAATTACTACAATTGTTACAATGTTGCGATTCAATTTCTTGATCCAGTAAATGTACGGAAAGACACCTTACACGACATTCTGGGAATCTGGGGAAAGCTCCATATGTTTTGCTGTCATTTTTGCAAGATTGTGCCAAATTGGGTTAAATATGATCGGTAATATCTTTGTAACCATTCATTCTACAGAGTTGTACAAGAACTTTTTTTGTATAGAATTTATTATCTTTCAGTTTGTCTTAATACAATTTTGTCGTAGAGGCAGCTGTTTTCGTGGAAATTGTAGAAAAACGTTTTTGTGTCACCATTTTTTCAAGATGGCGGCCTTTTCAGAGGGTTCCCCAATGTTGCTTTTGGTTGCATGTTAACAGTGGTGTCTCTTAGTCATTCCAAGTCCATTTTCTTGGAATTTGCTTTTCTCTTTTTGTTTGGGTCAACTCATTTTTTAGGTTATTTCTACTGTACTATCAGGTCAAGTTGCCCATGGGCAATTAGTCCTGTACCCGATTTGTTGCATCAGTGTCACATGGTTTCTACAAGCGTTCACATTTCCATGGAATATTATTTTCTTACCTGATTTGGTCCATCAGTGTCACATGATTTCTATAAGAGGTCAGCGTCACCTCGTAGCCTCTTATTTTCAAACTTGGCTTTGGTACAGCCACGTCACATGGTTCCTATTAAGTATTTGGTGTGGTTGAGTTGGCCCTTTCCTCTTTTTCCACACTGGCTTTGTTGCGTCAATGTCACATGGTTTGTATAAGCATTCGATCATTCGGTATGGTTGTGTTGCCCACGGGCTCTAATTTCTGTACCTGATTTGTTCACGTTGTTTCTGTAAGCATTTGGTGTGAAAGTGCTTGAATTTGTTAAAGAAAAAGTTCAAGCCCTTGAATTCCTTGAAAGTCCTTGAATTTTTTTTTTGTCATAATTTAAAATAAAGCCATACTTCGAGCAAGATAACAACGAAGTTGCAATTTGTTTTATCATAAAGGATTGCTAAGATTATCTTTTAATTGTTGTTGCTCCATGCATTTCATCTGCTGTTTAACATACTACGCTAGGGACAAAAAAGCTAGGGTGATCAAAACCATTAAGAAAACCCTTCCTGGTGAAACTCCTTACCCTGTCTAGTAAAATTGGAGCCAGGGCAACTGACCTGATCTAACACAAAAATACAAAACACAACAACACAATAACACACAAAAAAAGGTTTTTCTTCAGGGTTATTTTCCATACGGTTTCCATACGGTTTTTTTTTTTCCATACGGTTTTGTTTCCATAGGAACATTATAGTGTTTGGTGAGTTGTCATTTGGCGCTTCCCCAGTGTAATGGCGGCTGCTACGACAGCAATGCTGAGCAGATGACGTACTCGCGGACTATTTATGACGTGGTTATCAATCACAGCTGTCCCACTGGGGTGCAACAGGTTTTCACAAAATTCCACTTCACACATTTTATTTTTTTTACAATTTTTTGCACACGTTTTATTACAATTTTCACATTTTCGCACCTTGGCTTCCACAACCTTTCATAATTTTCGCACATAGACTGTATTTTATTTTATTTCTTTAAACAGAGCAGCGAAGCATCATGGGGCGCATTGCATTCTGGGTGTAACAAACGAACATCCGTCTTGGCATGAAGCAGGACCCTATCGCCATCCCCCTGTGGGCTGGGGGTAGAATAAGCCCACCGTACCCTCTAGTAGCCTCTCAGGCCGTTCTTTTCGTGTTCGTGTCGGGGCGACTCTTTCCCGCCCGTTTGTCTTGGAGAATGTGTGCTCAAGGAGGTGTTCTTAGTGTCATCTTGTTTGCTATTGGGATCAACCCCATTGCTCAGCAAGCTGCTGTTCCCCAGTCGTTGTTTGTCGATGACTTCGGCCTGCGCTTTCGGGCAGCTCGCATGCAGACCTGCGAGCGGCAGCTACAGCTGGCGATTAATAAAGTCCAGTCCTGGGCGGTCAGTAATGGTTTCCGGTTGTCTCCGGATAAGACTGTGTGCGTCCATTTTTGCCGCCAACGAACACTGTACCCAGATCCTTGCCTGTACTTGGGACAGGCACAAATTCCTGTTGTCCCACAGGAACGTTTCCTGGGTCTGGTGTTCGATTCCAGGTTATCTTGGCTTCCACACTTGCATCAACTTAGACAAGGCTTTGCGGGCGCTTAACATCTGATCGCCCTGCCATGTTGCGCCTATACCGAGCCCTTGTCCGCAGCATGGCCTATGGTTCGGCTAGTGACTCGACTCTCCAGGTGTGGGACACTGTGCATCACAGTGGCCTGCGTGTGGCGACTGGGGCATTTCGAACTTCTCCAGTGGTCAGCCTCTATGCTGAGGCCTCGGAGCCACCTTTGGCCATTCGTCGGCGGAATATGGCCATTCAGTATGCTGTGCGTTTACGTGCTGTGGAATCCAGTCCTGCTTGGTCCATGGTTTTTGGGCCAGACGTGCGAGTCGGTAGACGCAGGGTGGGTAAGGGTGATTTCCGCGATAGGCTCCAGCAGTCCTGTCAGGAGATAGCCTTTGAAATGCCCACCGTCTTGAGGCTTGGGGGGATGCCAGTGGCCCCTTGGCTTGTCCCAAGTGGCATTTTCATTTTCGCTCTGGCGTCCCTCCCGAAGGGTTCCACTCTACCAGCAAGGTACTTACAGGAGTTCCGCCGGCTGTGTTCTCAGTACACCGGTTATCAGCGGCTGTTTACTGATGGGTCGAAGTCAGACGCTGGCGTGGCTTGTGCTTGTGGTTTGTAAGGGTGTGACGGTTGCCCATCGCCTTCCATCAGGCTATTC
>JAHWFP010178110.1:0-27416 GCA_023313725.1 Lithobius niger | reverse complement strand
TTGATTTTGGTGTTCCACATGGGCCTATCTTAGGACCATTGTTGTTGCACGATATTGCACGAAGATGATACGGTTATGCACTCAATTCATTGAGACTGTCTAGTGAAAAAAATTGCAGTATGATTTCGATGCAGTTTTGGACTGGTTGATTACCAGCGAGCTTTATATTAGCACAGAGAAAACCTGTTTTATGTAGATGCACTGTGCTAATGTGAAATGGCTTACTGAAAACATTCACTTCCATGAGTTTGACCGTATAAGTAGAAATACGTATGACTGAATGAATTCTGTTAAGCTATACACCTCGGAATAATTGATGATCAATGCAAATTTAAATATGATGAAAACTAATTAATGTGAATTAGACAACAGATTCCTTTCAACACAAAATTAGAAATTACCTCATGAACTCCCCACCCCCCAAAAAAAAAATATATTTATATATTTGCACAGTTTGGATCGATTCTAAGGGACAGCAGTAATGTTTTCGGATGAATAACAGAAAATTTTTTAATTAAGACTGCAGAAGATGCAAAATAGGGCAGTTAAAACCGGTTTTTCAAAAAATCGAGCTGTGAAAACTAAACGTATTAAAAAGGGTAAAGAGATTTTTAGTTTCACCTAATTTTAAGATTACGTAATCAATGTGCAAAATTATTTCTAAGCTGAATTTCAAACCTGTGAAGTTCGCACAAACGAAATCCGTGAGAAGCTGAAAGTGTAATCCAGATGTTTGCCGAGTTGGAGAAGTTGTTACGGGCACAGAAACAAAACACACACAGTGCTAAAATTATGTAACAACTTTCCTGGTGATCTAAAACAAGAAAATACGTAGAAATCAATAAAAGCTAAAGTAAGAAATGTGTAAAGTCCTTTAGCTCAACTGAGAGAAACTGGTATTGTGTCCACAAAATTCGAATCATGTGTTATGTGACTTACAATCTTTACGTTTTAAGAATGACAAAGAGGGCAACAAGGTAATGTGAAGGAGACTTGCCAAATTATGCAAATACCCATTGTTAGTGATCATATACAGTATATTGACTTTTGCAATTGCTATAAAAGTGTATTTTGTTGACCGTATATGTAATGTAATGTTGCCACAAATAGGTGTTTATTCACTTCGTGGCATCCTTCTTTCCTTAATAAATAAAAAAAAATTCTTAATAGTAATTCTTAATATCTGTGTCGTTTAAGTTCTACATATAAATTTTATTTATTTTCGTAATTTTTTTCTACTATTAATTTGCTAATTGTGGTTAAATTTGCACACACAGGCCTACAGACCTTTTACTACTTTCTTGAATAAAGAGTAAATGTATTATCGTAAAAAATAAGAACGAAGAGTAATGTGGCTAGAGCAACACAACTTTTTCATATTTTAACGAATTTTGACAAACAAGTACATCATTTGAAGCCTATTTTTGAGAGCTTTACAATGCTGTTGACCGCTTGTTGATAGCACAAACCGTTCTTGAGATATATTCGAAAAAGTGTACACAAATAGGAATTTTTTCCACTCTTTTCGCAATAACTTTTACAAAATTTTAACGGATTTTGACAAGCAAGTATATCATTTGAATCGTATTTTTGAGAGCTTAACAACGCTCTTTACCGCATGTCAATAGCACAAACCGTTCTCGAGATATCTTCAAAAAGTGGAAAAAACGTTTACCATGAATATTTTTCCTGTTTTTTTCAAAGAATTTGAGATTTTTTTTAAAGGATGCGATTGTCCCATTCACATAAAAAAAAACATTGGGAACAGTGCCATTTAATACCCACCTGTCAAATTTCAAACATTGGTTTTAACAATCTATAGTCCACTTGAAGTAGGGCGCGTAAAAACTGGAGAAAGGTGTTAAGAGAAAGGAAACAGTCTCCAACGTCTCCAATAGTCTCAAAAGTCTGTAAACGTTGAGGCCTATTTTGTCGCGTGTCGTTGCTGTTAAAAAAATGGCCACAAAATGAAAAAATTCACTTCCCACATCAATCAACAACCAATTTTTCGATGCTGATTGTTGTCTTCAGCTGTTGGGCACGATTTGTTGCATCAACCTAATAACTATTCAGTTGGACAGCTTCTGACAACCAGAAAAGAGAGAGTAACCCTGTTTAATTAATGAACTAGTGCAGTTAAATAAACGAAAAATATTAAATTTACGTAAATAAAATTCTCTGATTGCAGAAAAGGGTGTTCAGACATCATCTGTATTTGTAACATTTCAAGTAGCATGTTTCGCCCAGCAGAGTACATGTTAACCCATTAGTCATTAATTATTAATCTCATGTTAATGCATAGTAGTGACGTCACGCTATCACATCCCCACGCTACAAGTGGAGTCTTTATATATGGTTAATCTGAAAACCCACACGCATCATCTTAATTCTGATAACCCACACTTTTTTGATAATCTAAAACTTTTTACGGGGTCTACACAACCCCTGCTACGCGATAATGACCCACTTTTCATAACTACACAACACAAATTCCACTAGCACACCCTATTGCAAAACCAACGTAAACAAGCGCATTTGCGACTGGCGACAGTTTCCGTACCAACACGACGCTTACTCAAGGCCCGCTGAGACAGTAGCGCTGTGCTGTGCTGCGGGAGTGGAGCACAGCTAGTATCTCAGCGGGCCTTGCGCGTACTATATTGACTGTGTAAGCTAAGCCTAATCCGGCAACCTTTCGTCGCGATGATACGAGAACTGTAGGCTACTATGAGATACACCTAAATACCTACGACTTAACCCTATAGCGCATTTTGTACTCTTAAGCTTATTTAAACTATAAAAGTAGAAAAATTACGTCTTTACCGTAAACGTAAAAATCGGTAATGGGGACAGAAAACAAGTACGTCTTCCCTTAGCTCTTGTTTTCCTAGACAGGAAGTTTCATAACTGGAAGTTTCTGTTAAGGATTTTACATCAGTCCTGTGAAAAAGATTCTTAAATTCATTATAATTCACAAATAAAATTTAAAAATGGAAAATTGTTGAAAACTCAAAGTCGATAAGTTAGTTTGACGTCACACCATGCCATTAAAACCCATACGTGTGACAAATAGGTTGGCGATAATAGCTCATTTCCTCGAAACGGGGCAGTCGAATGTCTAGGGGGCTGGGGAAAATTACTCGCCGTACGTGCTCGTGCGATGTTACCAACCCCCTCGACATGGGACTACCCCATTTCTTGCAAAAAAGTAATTATCGCCGGATAGCCACGTATTTCTCAAGGATATCTATTATATAAACTGGCCGGGAAATCTGTGTTTGCAGAGTAGTAGTTATAATGAATATATACAAATGTAAACCTATTTACGTTGCCTTTTGGACTTGTATGTCAGACTGCCTGAGCGGGGAATCGAACCCACGACTTTTGAAACCAAAGGCCGAGACCCTGCCGCTGAGCCATGCTATTAGTATGGCTCAGTCAGGCCGTGTCAGTACGGCTCAGCGATAGGGTCCCGGCCTTTGGTTTCGAAGGTCGCGGGTTCGATGCCCCGCTCAGGGAGTCTGGCATAAAAGTCCAAATGGCAACGTAAATAGGTTTGCATCTGTATTTATTTAACTCTCTTTGAAACTTCGGCTTTCCATCTTTAAGTTGTAATGAACTTGCCACACTTTAAAAAGCCTAAAAATAAATTTTGTTATTAATTGCACTGTTTATCAAACTTTTTAGATTGTGATGCAACCATGCAAAATGTGTGGCAAAAAGCACCAGATTTTTTATCAAAAAGGTAAGGACCTAATTTTAGGGTTAGGGTTCAACCCTAACAAGAAAGTCGATTCTGATCAACCATTTAGGATCGAATTCGGTGGATATGTTTCCCCAGTGCTACAAATTTGATCTGTGAAAAAAAAATTATTTTTTTTGCACCTCCGCCTTCCCACCATTAATATAGGAAATTTTATGGCCTTAAATTGTGTCAAGATATCTCCATCACATTGCGTCTGATTAACTGGATTTTTTTTTTTTAATGCCGTGTTTTGGCTCAGGTATATTCTGAACTAGGATTATTCAGCTACACACAGCCCCTTTTTTTAGAGTTGATGGTGCCTTGAGAAATTTTTTTCTTTAACTAATAGCAATTTAGCATCATGATCCTAGTTTGGTTTCATAATAATTATAGTACCCTGTTACCCTGTTCAGCCTCAACAAATTTCAAAGAGATAGCTGCAGCAGTTTAAGCAAAAACTTAACAAGTAGGCGAGCATTGCCCCTTGAAAAAACCTTAGAAAATATGTGATTGTTATTTCGACTCCAGAGTGTGGGTGTCGGTGTAGATGTAGGTGTGGGTGTTGAATGGATTCGCAGTTTTCTGAGCGGTAGAACACGGCGAGTTCGGGTTGACGATGGTTTCTCCAAGCCAATGGATGTGATTAGTGGTGTGTCACAGGGTAGTGTTCTGGGCCCAATACTTTTCATTGATTACACTACCAAAGGACGTTGTTGATCGTTTCATTCATTTGTTTGCTGTCGATTCTAAGCTCTCATGCCTCATTACTTGTAAAGAGAATTAATTCACATTCTCTGCAGTCTTCCCTGTATGCCACCCACCGATGGTCGGTTAACTGACCCTGACCAAGGAACTACTCAGTTTGTCGTTTGCACTTTTATGGTGAAATCGCTTTTATGCTCGTTGTTGGCAGAGCTGAGCGAAGGGTAAGCTACAGCTGACACCAAATTGCGAGTTGGTTGGTTGATGGCTAGTGGTTGATGACTACTGGTTGGAATGAAATTTGCGTCACATCGCTATAAATTCCCAAAAGTGTTGTTCAGCTCGAGTTTGAAATTTGATATTCAAATGTACCAAATTGATTGCCATGATGAGATCTTTCCAGTAGTATGGACTACTCAAAGTCTGCAGCCTATACTGTTTCGAAGTTATTGCTCAATAAGTTCTAGGGAAAATATAAAAACTAGGAAAACCTTTTCCTCATAGTCAATTACGCTGCTGCTCAAAAATTGAGAAAAACTTGTAAACAAAATACTCGTGGATGGTATTAAACACCACAAAATACTAATGAATACTCGACTCATATGCTTCAAACGTGTTTTGGCTCGCCTCGAAGTAAAATTGTTTTACTAGCGCATTCCTCTATGTATACATCGGACATCAAACAACTTTAAAAACTTTGCAAACCCGAGTTACTTTTGGTCGATCTGATTTTGGTTAAATTTCGAAGGTTATTTGTTCTGCAGTTCTGAGAGCGGTAATTTTTAATCAGTCTTAAATAAATGAGAGCTTGAAAGTAACGTTCGACAACTGTATCACTGAATCTACACATTTGTTGAGCGCCTCTTGCACAACGACAGAGAGTTGACAGCAATCGAACAGTTTTTGAATCCATTACGAAAAGGATAAATTCAAAACGATCAACAGTTTGAGACAAAAATACAACGTTTAACTCAGGAACGTGCACAGCCCCCCTCCCCACGAAGACTTACTTTTTTTTCTCTGGGGACGTTTTTTTTGTGTGGTGTTTTTCACCTTTTTTTTTTAGCCCTGAATTCTCCTTTTTCGTTTTCGGGATTTTAACTTTTTCTGCCCCCTCTTTGAACCACTTTCTTAGCCGTTATTATCCCTGTTTTACGTTTTTTCTGGTCCTTTTATACTACCGCTCCAGTAAATGTCGCTCATTTTTCTTTCACAAGAAAGGCGCTTTGCCATGAGGGCATGCCCTCGTGGGGGGGGGGTCTGTGAACGTCCCTGATTTAAATATTTCAATAGAGCAGTGACATTTGCCGCCATATTGGCACCAGATTGGCACCAGTATGGGTTTTGGAGGGCATAACTACAAGGTGCACTACATAAAAATGGAGGGAAAAACAACGGAAGCGCGGATTTCTTAGGCTTAAAATAACGTTGTTTTCTCCAACAACAAAAATCGCGCGTTTTGGGTCAAAGAAATCACTCTTCACAGCATCGACTTCAGTATGACGCCCTTCTGTTTCTCTCTGCAGTGCACATTGCAGCTAACCCATTAAGGCTCCAGCATAGAGTTATATACAATAATACTACGTCGTGTCACTGCTGTATATGTTAGGGGTAGCGTGCCGGTGCCGCATCCCAGTTTACACTTTTCTATTTGATGTTTATTATGATTTGTGCAGTCTGAAGTTATGCATTCTTGCCATAATTTTTTTATTTGTATTTTTGCTGTTCCAGTTCCCTAAGACGATTCAATATATCCAACCCTGAACCGTGTAAAGTAATGGAAGTGCTCGGAATTGACAAAATCCGTACCATTGAAGGCAAGGTAACAAAAAGTTCCCTGGTCAACTGTGGAGAGGGTAAAAAGTGTATCGATCACGAAGTTTACCTTGAAGTGCCGGAAATCAAAGCAACGCTATTCTGCGATTTGGATGTAAAGTAAGTCATTGGAAATTACTTCATGCAAAACGTGGTTAAATGTGGTCAAGTTAGCATTTCGTGTGAATACTGCATCTATAATTTCAAACAAAAATTTTACTTTTATTTGGCAACACTTATTTGAAAACGTTTGTGGGTGAATGCTCAGGGGACCCCACATCAAAGTCAAGGGCCTGGGACTAAGTACAACAGCGGGGGGGGGGGGGGGCTCCCCCGAGTGAAATCGTAAAAAAGTTACTCTACATTATAATATTCCTCGGCCATAATTGTGCTTAACGCTTTGGTTCATTTATTATTCCCGGCTGCTTACGTTTGAAGGCTTCCCTCCCTATAGCTGACTGGCTTGCACTACAGTGCTCCTGCTCCGTGCTCTTTGCCGTTGGATTGAAGTTATTGTTTGTTGGGAGTTATAAAAATTCACAATAGGCATAAATTGGTATATCACTCATAGTCATCAAAGCTCACAATTGCGGAAAAAAATGTTTAGGCCATGCGGGCCCCTTGAGTGACCGGGCCTGGGTACAGCGGGTCCACCTTACCCCACCCCTCCCCCCCCCCCATCCCGTTGTGGGGGCCCTGTGAATGCTACATCTAACCCTTGTTGTGGGCCATACAATTGTCTATGACTGAACACATTGCAGTCATTGTTTGAAGTACACTGTTTTCTAAGCAAGCATAGCTCCTTTTGACCAGTATTGGTTAACGCTCGCTAAAACCCTTTGAACCCTTCGAGCTCCTTTTTTGGAGCTTGATTTACCTAATCAAGCTATATGCTAGCAAGCGAAGTCGGCATGGTATGACTCCGCATCACCCAAGATGAAGCCATCTACAGTAAAGGCCGTATCATCTTTACCTTCCACAATGCTCCGCTAGAAGGCGAAACAAATACCTATGCGACAAGTTTGCCAAGTGGCGTCATCGGTTGGCAGAATTTGGCACCCTCGTCGGTTAATTTGAAATTTCGCCGATTGGTGTGGAGATGGCAGCACCGAGCAAACTTGCGCTTGCTTCTATGTCAATTGTTGATTTAGTTGCCTTTTTTGGTCTGATACGATACGGCCTTTAATGTAAGTAGCTTTTCCAACACCGCTTTTCATAAATAAATTGGACTGCGCATGCGCCGACTCTGACGTCAGTTGTGTTCTTTGTTGCGTCGTGTATTAGCTACCTCTTGGACTAACAAACTAGTGAATACTTATTATGAAACGTAAGTGGGACTACTCCGAACGTAAAAATTGTATTCGAGAGTATTATGCTGCAATTGGCAATGTGGAATTTACGTTAGGGTCAACATTTATTCCTGCCGATGATTTTCCCAATATTCCGCACGCCGTTGCTCATGAAAAATAATTTCGGCACGCTGCCGCTGTCCGCCGCCGTTAATTTTTCGACGCGCCAGCCACTAGGTAGTTTTGTATTTTAATTCAATATTTCAGTTTTAATTTTTTAACGAGTTTTTCACGATCTGAGGAACCTTAAAAACAAAAAAAAGGTAAGAAAGATTAAAATCCTTGCCGGGCCGGAAGGGCACCTTATATTTTTTTACATAAACAGTTCCGATAGGCGGGTTGTTATTGTCAGTTTCGTGTGGTTTGTGTGGTTTTGTTGTTATTGTCAGTTAGGTTAGGTTAGGTAAGTTTGGGGTTTTGCATTTCATACTGAGGTAGTTAACTGGTTGGGGGTTTGGCATTCCATACTGGGGCAGTTAACTGGTTAGGTTATGTTAATGATGATTTAACGAGTTTCCGCAATTTGGGACCAATTTCTAGTGCTTTCCGTGAAAAATTAAAGGTAGGTTTTTTTTTCTCTGTTTTAGAATTTCGGGCCATGTGCGTAAAGGGAACATGGGAAGAAACCGGGCCCTCGTACGATTTTTTTTTAATGGACTAAGAATTAACTGCTGAGTAATGTTTTCCTCTTCCAGTTTTGGGGAAAACGCACTGTTTGGCCGTGGTGAAGGTCCAAAGACAGCACCGGGCCGCGCCAGAAAGCATGAAACTGGGCGAAAGTCTGGCAAATGAAACGCCAAACCCCAACCAGTTCATTACCTCAAGTGAAGTGCCAAAGCCGGTTCCTAACCTAACCGACAATAACAACAAAACCACACGAAACTGGCAATAACAACCCAACTTCTGAACTGTTTACGGGAAAAAAATATCAGCTGAGAACATGGGAAGAAAACGGCCTCTCGTCCGTCAGCGCAAAGAGTGCGGCTTTCAATAATTTCTGACGGCTAAACGAAGCCTTTGCCCCAAAAACTTTATTCAAAAATGTTGTTCATTTGATCATTTTACGTCATTCTAGCTCGACGAGAGATCAATCGGTGAGGAGCCCTTATACTTCCCTTAAGCTGCGTAAAGTAAACTTGTTCCCTCTATTGTTTATTTTACTATCGAAAGTGATCGTGGAATGAATTTATAATTCTTACTTTATTCCGTTAGCTACTCACCTAGTATGCACTATCCCGTTGTTTCACACGTTTGTCGAATTGATTATACTACAACAAACTGTTACACTAAATAATCGATTATACAATAATTACCTGATTAGCAGGAGCCACATAACTACACGAATTGCCAATACGCATAGAATCCTAGGACAGCCTTCCCGCTATCCGTAAAGTAGTCAAAACCTGAAATAAGCTGGGCCAGTTCCGGTTCAACTTTTATTTCATACAGAAACATAACTGGCAACAATTTTTAGTCAAGGACCTACAACCCTTCATATGCAAACGATTTAGCCATAAACTGTTCAATAACAATGCCTACATTTTGCTGGCACGTCTTCTAATCGAAATCATGAAAAATCGACTTATATTTCAGTCACTTCCGGCCATACGATAAGGGTGATAGGCATGACCCGTTCAAATAAATGACTGGAGTGGGACGAAACGTCATTTAACAATAGCTCACGACGCAAGCCTCTTTTTCTCCCCGACTGTATTTCAATAACTGCTTTATGCATTACATGCATAAGCAGTTAAAAAAAGGTAAGAAAGATTAAAATCCTTGAAATAGCAAAACGAAACTCAAAACAAACAAATGTGCTGAAGTACTTACTCGTCATAGTGTGCTAGTTATTTTTCACATTTGTGCAATGAGATTGGAGGTGTTAATATTTTACACTTTTAACAATCTCCTGCTACAGCTCAGCCACGATTACCAGCCCTCAGTCGGTTTGCATGCATAGCATTCCCATCAAAGACCACAGCCATAAGTTATATTTATTTCTAACAACAATAAAAATTCTTAAACATTGTGATCATTCTGACTACCACAAGGCCTCGTCACAAAATATGTGTAGAACAGCGTTTTTTGTGGTTGTTGTAGTTGTGTTTTTTTTTTCGTCCTGCCAAGTAAAACTAGGGTGCCTTAGTAACAGAAAGTGCATACTGTTATTTAAACCCAAAAAATTTAGCATAAGTAAGTCTAAACTAATTACCCTTCTTCCTGCCATACAAAAAAATCTTACATTTTTTTTTTGGGGGGGGGGGCGGGGGGGGCAGCTGGTCCCCCCCCCCCCCCCCCCACCACCACCACCACCACCACTGCCGTCCATTGAACATTCGAGCCTTAGCTTGCAAACTTTCAACAACAATATGTGCTATCACATATGCCGTACAAACTCAAGCTCCATAGATCACAGTTGTGTTCTTGTTTAAGTCTTGAATTATTGTCGCATCCTTCCTTCCCCCTGCTACTGCTGTTGTGTATGCTCACTCTACCCCATAACAAATTACAATTTTAGAGATAAAAATGTGTTAATGATTAACGTTGTACGAGACAAAGTTCTATATTGACGATTGAGGAATAATGCCTGTTGATGATTAATGATGATTAATGCCTGTTCGTGATAGGTGAAGTCCTACATTATTAAAATTTTACTTTTAATGATCGATGTGTATCAGTTTCTCTTTGTTTTCAGCTCAACCGGAGCTAATCAAAATTGAGAAAAAACTGAAAATTTCGAGGTGGCTTGTGACTTGGCACTTGCAGCTGTGTCTTATAGAAACTTTGGCTATTTTTGGTGATTCTTATTTCAATGTTTGTCTGTTGTTCATTCATGTGGAGTTTTGGAGACTCTGATACTGATCTCTAAACCGTCTGGTGTTCAACGCTGCTGAAGAGTTTGAATTGAGTTTAATGATTGATTTGTAGATATCTTTCTGCTGCTTTTTGGTTAACTTTGTTGATTGATATGTAAATGCCTGCTGTTCAATCCTGTGGAGTTTTGGGTGATGATGCGTAGCTGTTTTTCTTCTTCTTCAGTCCACTGGAGATGATTAAAATGATGAAAGGTGTGATGGAGACTCCGAATTTTGGCATGAAGTGTGATGCCCCACCTGGAATTGTTGCCCGTCTCCCCAAAGTGCCAGTTGGAGACTTATTTAATCCTGTGAAGTTGATGAAAATAACGTCCTGCAACCCAGTCACAATTCCCAAGATAGAAGTTCCCAGTTTTGGCAAGCGCAACGCACCTGAAACGAAGGTTTCTGGAAATGTCGATGTCGTCTGGA
The DNA here is from genome assembly GCA_023313725.1 of Lithobius niger. Classification (NCBI taxonomy): domain Eukaryota; kingdom Metazoa; phylum Arthropoda; class Chilopoda; order Lithobiomorpha; family Lithobiidae; genus Lithobius; species Lithobius niger. Next base: position 16,518 of record JAHWFP010178110.1, on the reverse strand, counting down.
ATAACGTTCAACTTAAGGTAAATAAGTTTTATTTATTTATTTATGTATTAATGTGTATGTAACAAACACTTACGTCTGATTCTTAAGAGTCAGAATAATGTGTGATAAGGTAGCTGATCGTGAAGGGTAAGTGTGGGTACAATTGTTTAGAAAAATCAATACCTGGAAAATTGAGGATAGACACCATTTTACACATTGCTAGTCTAATCCAAAAATGATCTACGTAGATTGTCAGTTCAATTTTTATTTATATTTGGGTAGATTAATTCACTTGAAAACGATTTACAGGTTATTAACGTGGTCTCCTTCTACTGTGGTTGGGTTTTCGTCTTGTTGAAAACGGCTTATTTGCCTTCTTTACTACCCTTTGTGCTGAGGTCATCGACCTTTAGAATGGTTGTTTGTACAGAGTACATTGGTTTAATGGCAGTCGATTGACGAATGAATACAGATTCCTTACCAGGGGGGGGGGTCTATTGCGAGCTTTTTGCACATTGCTTTCCCATTGGCTGTTGATTTTGCTGCCTCCACTGACGTCACAATGCAACTCGACAGCTTACGCACATGCGCACAAGTCAAACCAGACTGGAGCCAGGGACGTCACACGAACATATTGACGGGAAAAGGACTTAATGAGCTGGGGAATGACTAACCTTCCTGTATACTATCGTTCCACTTAGACCTTGTCCCTTAATCAACCACTACATTATGCTACTCTAGACGATTATGAAGTTATGTTAGTATCAATTTATACAACAGACACGGAGGTTTGTTGCCATGATGGGAACATGGTTATATTATTGTAATAGTTACCAAGTGTTTAAGTTCAGTAAGTCTGAGTTCGTCATGATGGGTAAAGAAATAAATACATTAAGAAGTGAAGTGAATGAAACTGATGAATGAAAGTATCTGGAAAAAAATGACCGTACCTATATAATTAAACTGCTCATATCCTTCCATCTATCAATGTGCAAATGGAAGAAATACACTTGTATAACCCCTGACAACTTGAGAATTTTATTTCTAATATTTTATGCAAGTATGTTACATTTTTGTATTTTTTTTTAATGTCTATAGTATGCCAATTTAAACTCACAGCGTCAAAGAATTAAACTGCTCAAAAACAGTCTTGATGTGACATGAAAAGTTGTCACGTTGACTATAATTTGTGCTCTCACGGCATTATCGTACTTTACAAGTTTTAGTGGCTTATTACTTGTTGTGCAGTTGTCTTTTTGGAATTTATCCAAAACTTCGTACTTTCTTGACGATACAAATCACACTGTCCACCACCAGTACGACAATTTAGTAGACCACTAAAACTTACATTTTCGGAGGATTGTCCGTTCTTCTTCTTCGGAAGTTTGCTTGTTGCTCAAAACGAAGATGGCCTAACCTACATAAAGTTGCAGTCGGACTTCGTGCATTTGGAATGCTTAGCAATCAAGAGCTTCTCTCATCGTTGGTTTCCCCTTATGAACCTAACTGGGCGGTCTTAAAACCAAATTGATAGTCTCCTGCACGCAAACTTGACCACAAAACTTGAATCTAAGTGGAACGGCACAGTAGCGAATCGGACAGAGAGCTTAGATCGACCCGTAGAGATCAGTGGTGAGACACGTGACAGGGAAGTTTGAATTAGGGTAAACTGACTGCAACATCACGTAGGTTAGGCCACCTTCTTTTTAGAGCAATAAGCAAACTTCCGAAGAAGAGAACGGACAATTCTCCGAAAATTTATGTGAACTTTCGATGTTTTAGTAGTCTACTAAATTGTCATACTGGTGGTGGTAGTGTGATTTGTGTTGTCAAGAATGTCGTTTTATCGCTACTGTTATGGCCAGTTGCCATCAGGGCCGTAGGAAGGGTAAAGCAAGCAAGACGTCCGCCTAGGGCGCCACCTTCCTGGGGGCGCCATGCACGTCGAATTCCTGCTAACTGTTTAACAGCGGAAGTAGGGAACATAGTTTTAACGGATGGCGTTGCACACAAGTTCACAACGCCCTAGGGAGACGTTCTTGCTTGTATTTGGTTTAGTGGTCGCTTTGCGATTTCCAAATTTTTTGTTAGCCCGATTATTCGTTTTTTTCTTTAATAGGCTAATCTGAATTAAAAATAAAGGTTTATAGAGAGTCACTTGGTTCTTGCTTCTTCAGGGAAGGCTTGCCTCCCAAAAATGTGAAAATAGGAGAAAGAACCACCGATTTTTGGCTTCCGGTTGAAGTAGTTATTTTGAAGTGTTTATTTTCAATTTGTTATACCGCATTAGTTAGTTTATTCTCATCTCTTCATTACCTTAATTGAGGTTTTTTTATTGGTTGACAAACCAAGATTTTCATGAAATAGCATTTGTTCGATAAAAAACAATTATCATTTTTTATTCTTTGAAAATGTTCTTCAAACACTTTAATTGCCCAGCACAGAGGTGTCTCTCTCATTTACTTAGAGTATAGTTAGTATTTAGTTATGTAAGCTTCAATATAATTCGTGAATTTTTTTTCTTGAAAAAGGTGGTCAAGATTGGGGGGGGGGGGGGAACGCTCGGTTAGCTAGCCTTGGGCGCCAAGAGGGCTAGCTACGGCCCTGATTGCCCTTTTCCCAGACTTCGTACATTTATCGTACAATCACCATAGCAATTATATTTCATTTCTTTTCTTTTTAGCTGACTATTCGTGCCTGTGAAGACCAAGACTACATAGTTTGGGCAGGTGCTGACCTGATAAGCCCAGACATGGAAGGCATGGGTTTAACATGTAACGGACCAAAGGACTTCATGCCGCCATGCACCTGCATGCTGGAAATTAACTTCTTGAAAGCCATGATCATGAAAGCAGTCGCTTTGATCTTCCCTTGTTACTGCGACGAAGCCACGAAAGACTATCAAACAGAAATGAACATGTTACAGTGCAAGGTTAACTACTTCTAACATGGTTACAATTCTGGTTTTTTGTTACATTATGTAAACAATGTAATGAACCAATGTAACGAAAACTTGTATAAGTACTTGTTTTGTGGTTAGGTTTAAGGTTTAGGTTTAAGCTTAGAAATGAGTGTATGACTATTATAGTCTTTGGACTCAAATAAATTCAAATTCAATTCAAATACTCACGAAGAAATAAAGCTATGATTTCCATTTTTATAAGTCTCAGTGGGTTGAGCATTCCCTTCAGTGTCTGGGCGTAGGTAGGGCACTTACTTGCGTCGTACTTGCTCTTCTTGGGCAACGCCCCTTAGCTACAAGGGTGGAGGCTTATGGTCAGATGTAAAGACAACTGATCGTGGTCTCCCGCTGGGTAGCTGTCTCAGTCCCATCCTCTTTGCTGCCGTCATTAATAGTGTGTTAATTGAGCTAGGGCGTCGCACCAACGTTGTAGCTTAAGCAGTTGATACCCAACCTGTTTGGGTTGTTGGTGACGACATTGCTGTTTTGACTGCTGCTATGGTGTATAATTTTAACATTTGTAAGTGAACTCCTTGCTGTGCGTGGTATGTCTCTGACGTTAGACAAGACTGAGGCCGCTATTGTCCCTCGCGGTCCGGTTGTCAACATGTCTTTTAATGTTTGTGGGTCGATTGTAACCACTACTAAAGTGTCCGCAGCCTATCTTGAGTTTGCCCCAGAACGACACAGATAATCAATTGTATGTTTTTGGTAGCAGAGTGCCTTGTTGATATCCAAGATGGTTATAAAAACAATGGCGGCTGTCGACTAAAGCGGCCCCTTCCAGGAAGACGTAGTCGCTCATAAATACCTGCAGGACTCAAGACAGGCCACGGACACTATAAAAAAGTTCGTTATTTGGGAGTCCGGCTTGACGCACAACTGACTTGGTTGGGTGACGCTGCCAAAGTAAGGGAGAGTTTCTCTAGTAAGCTTATGGCTCTTAAGATGTTGGCTTACAATCAGTCAGCGGACCCACGCGACCTCATGATATCTTTCTATTGTACGGCGTGCGATCGAGTATTGATTTTCATCTTCCTTTTATTGTGAACTCGAAGAGAGCCATTGACTCTGTGTAGGTGTCAGTAAATGAATGCCTGCGTGTTGTTACTGGTTGCTTGCCATCTACGCCAAATTTGGCTCTGCATGTTGAGGCAGGAGAAGTACCCATCGCACTCCGGGCTATCGAATTGCTAGTGTTTCTCTGCCTTCGTATATATAGAGTGAGTCGTGGTGGTGCCGATCCAGTTGCCATGGTATTGTTGGATTACTACACTATTAGATGCTCGTGCAAGCCTTGGCTGTGCTGCTGTTGGTGTATCTCAGTTCCTGGACTTGACCCTTACATGTACCCTCTCCTTATTGGGTACATGCCCCCATCCCATGGACATGGTGTTCCCGTATTGACGGTGTTTTCTCCTCCGTACCCGACCCTTCAGCCGCAAATATATTTTGTGATGCCTCCTTTCATACTGAAAGCTGGGAGAAAGGAATAAGAATAGTAATCCCTAGCCTGAAGTACAGTTTGTGTCGCTTCCTTCCAGCGGTACCATCGATTTTTGTAAGTGAACTTGCATCTATTTCTGTAGGTTTGGATGCTGCACATGACTTGTCGCTGACCAATTTTGTCGTCTGGTCTGAATCGGCTGCCAGCATTGTCTTCCTTCTCTCGTTGCATGTTATCCAATTGTGTTACATGTGGCCTGGAATTTATTAAATGGGCAGGAGAGGGGGGCACGTGATTGTCTCCTGGGTTCCTGGGCACAGTGGCAATGCGGGTAGTGATGCTGCTGATGCGGAGGTACGTGTAGCTTTTGCTGAACGCACTCACCCTGTTACTGTACCAGTTTCCCGAGGATGTACGTCCTGTTCTCGCCGCGAGGGTGCGTGACTTCTGGAAGCAAGAGTGGGTGATCTATGTGGGTGGTCGCTCACTGTTTCATATTCATGCCTCCACTATACGTGCCCACGTGTCCTACATAAGTTGTCCTACTCGCGTACCAGGGTGCTTTCTTGTCCTAGGACTAGCCATTCCAATCTAAGGGTGCATGCCTTCAGGCTTGGCTGGTCTGCAGTCTCTGTTTGTGCTTTTGGTGCTGAGAAGACTCCGCTGCATATTTCGTTTGAGTGTCAGCAGTTTCACGTCCTGCGGTGTAAGTTACTCCTGCCGCATATCCTCTGCTGACCTTCAGCCGGGACTTGGTGTTCTCTCGTTCTCTGGGTTTCAGCTTCGTTGCCTGCGTGCTGTTGAGAGGTATTGTATATAAAATGGTAGGAGGACTTAGGTGAGCACGTGTCCCTGGGTTGAATGAATGGCTGTGTGAGTGAATACCACTTTTGCGAAGATGCTTTTTCGTTGTTCGCAGTGACTTTCTGTCAGTGCCATGGATTACCTATCATGATTGCTCATTGTCAAGTTGGATTATATGCACTTGTATGATGGACTGGTGGATGTCACTAGGCTTTTATGGTGTTCTAATTATGTTAGCATTAAGTCAGATTTAAGTTAATTTAAAGGGATACCCGGCCTGCTTTATAACATTCCGCGTGCCAAATTACAGCTACGCGCAGATCGTCATCCGAGTAATTAAAGCTCCAATGTCGGCTGGGGTGGTAGCTGCGTTCCTCGCATAGCTGGTGTCTCGGTTGGCTTTGGGAATAGTACACGAGACAGAATGAAGTCAACGATTGTGTCGTCACAAACCGGAATGATTCTCGTTTTAAAATCACAATTTATAATTTCTAGGCTAGTGTCTTATAATTTTGCTTCGGCGATTTATTGGAATAATTAATTTTAACTTTTACCGCATTAGTCTATTAGATTTTAGATCTCATGGTAATTATTAAAAAATTACTAGATGTACACACAGAGATGAAACGTCATGATTATTGTACGCGCGCAATGCATCATTTAGTGACGGATCGTTAGTAAATAAAGTTCCATTATATTCAATAGAAAATCTCCTGGGCGCCACATTTTAAAAAGGATTTTTAGCAAGAGAAAGACTAACGGTAAGGAAATAGACCTTTGGGGCCGTACTTGATGTGGAGGATCGGGAAAAATGGCGCTGGGAGGTATATCCCTTTAAGTAAGATACTATGCAAGCGCATTACCTAGGGTCCTTATTAAATGAACAAAAAACGGTTTCGCCGTTTAGAAAAAAAGCACTAGAGCTCCTATCCCCATACTCACAGCTGTGAAAGCAAACAAATAAAAGGGGATTAGAGTTCACTCGAATGCAACGAACTATAATTCGAACTCCAATTCCAAGGAACAAGGACTGTTTTTGCTCACTGGTGATGTCATAAAGTGAACGCAGTTTATGTTTGAAAGTTTAATGTTTGTGTGTTTGTGCGTGCACGCATAATTTGTGCATTATGTAGGTTTTTTTTTTATAGTTGTCTGTGTTTGTTGTTTTGTATTTTAAGTCTGTTTCATGGGAGTGGCTATTATGTGTATTTTGAGTGCATTTATAATTCGTGAAACAAGCAGACTCCTAGTTACGGCAGTATTTTGCTGTGTTTGTGTTTGAAGGTTTCTGTTTTAGTTATAGTTCGTGCGAGTAATTACGTATTCATTTTGTGTTCGTATTTTTATCTTTTTAAATTTTGTACAGTGTCCGCGGCCTATCTTAAGTTCTCCGCAGAACGAACACAGATAATCGATTGTACGTTTTCAGTCACAGAGTGCCTTGTTGATATCCAAGATGGTTACAAAAACAATGGCAGCCATCGGTTAAAGCCACCCCCTCCAGGAAGACGTAGCCGATCACAAAATACTTGCAGGACTCAAGATACGCCACGCACACAATAGGCGTTTTGATGTTTATGGCGACTGTTTTGTATTTGTTGGTGGGTTTTACGTTTCGTTTTGTTTCATGTACGTATATAATATCTTGTGTGTGTATTGTTTGTGTGTGTATTTGTGTGAAATAGCCAATTGTTTTGTTTGTTTGATTACTGATGTGCATGTATCTTGGGATTTAAGGCTGTTTATGGCTTGTAGCGATCTGCGACAAGAAAATAAAGACTTCCTCCTCAATTATCAATTCTCCAGTCGCTTCTGAAGTCTAATTATTGACTGTAGAGCAGCGTCATGTGACGTCACACTGCCTACAAGAGAGATAGCTGCAAGGGGCACTAGATTACAATGGAGGGTTAACAACGGCACTTCTACTCAAGGCAGTGCTTTAAGAGCGGATTTCATAGGCTTAAAAAAACGTTGTTTTCTTCAATCCCTTATGCTGCTAGGTTGTAATAGGAAAAAAAAGATTCCACTTTGCTTAAAAATGTCCGCAACTGCCCACAAATCGACAAAAATCACGCATTATAGGCTAAGAAATCCACTTAACAGCATTGTCTTCAGTAAGACGCCTCCTTCTTTCCCTCCCTCCAGTGACCCTTGCAGCTATCCCAGTTACTGGCTCCAGCATAGAGTTATACAGTATCATGACTCTATGAAAAGTTCCGTAGGAACGACTCATAGACTCATGACAGTATACAATAATACAACGTTGTGTCACTGCCCTATTGCCTAACTGGGCAGAACCAAAACAGACTCCACTTACTGTTTATGACTTGCAGCAATCCGTGCATGGATTGGAGAAAACAACGGTTTTTTTACGACTAAGAAATACGCTCTCAAAGCACTGCCTTGACTAGAAGCGTCGTTGTTTAACCCTCCATTTTAAGCTAGTGCCTCTTGCTGCTATCTCTTTTGTAGCCAATATGACGTCACACGACGTTGCTCTGTAAGATAAGGACTTCGTCTTAAATTCACAATTTTCTATTCACTTCTGCATGTAGCATACCCAAGATTTCTGAAGAAAAAGGGGAAGTAAAATGATCCATTATATCTCTACTTGTACAAAGTTACGTGTTAAGAGGACAAAAGAAAATGGAACACCAAAACTTAAAGCACAAAGAGAATTTCCTTACATCTACAGATTGCTAAAGAATTACCGTCAACGAGACTTGAGCCTACACTTCGTAAAAGAGACATTCCTAAACAACATTCTTGGCCAATTGGGCAGTGACACGACGTAGTATTATTGTGTATAACTCTATGGTGGAGCCAGTAACTGGGTTAGCTGCAAGGAGCACTGGAGGGAGAAAGGAAGATCGTCTTATTGAAGCCAATGCTATTAGACTGGATTTCTTAAGCCTATAACGCGCGATTATTGTTGTTGAAGAAAACAACGTTCTTTTAAGCCTAGAAAGCCGCTCTCAAAGCACCGTCTTGACTAGAAGTGCCGTAGTTTCCCGTTACATTTTAATCTAGTGCACCTTGTAGCTATTACCTCCAAATGGTGTCTCGTAGCCAAAATGACGTCACATGACGCTGCTCCATTGGCCGTGACGACAAATTGAAATTACATAACAAATTAAAAGGTGCCTATTCGCCGACTGACAGGTTTCAGCATCTAGCGCCGTCTACCATTATTTAGTTCTATGTAGCACTTGATTTCAACAAGTGAAGGAATGCGCAAAGAAATTTCTTTACACAACAAACTAGCCACGTGCCTCCTTATTTTTGAACGTAAAGTTTGTGCATCTTCGTGCCCCAGAGAGCAAGCCGTCAAGATTAGTGATATCACAGTCACTAGATTGCGCCCATCTAGTGGTTCAAATTCTGCGTTTTAAACGGTCGGTGCATAGAAAAATTACCCGTGATGCCGTTTGGCTAAACTTTCCGCTCGTTTGCTGTTGGTGCACATGGGCGCACCAACTTTACACTCAATAATTAAGGAGGCACGCGGCTTATTTGTTCTATAAAAAGAAATTTATTTGTGTGTTCTTTCGCTTGTTGAAATCAAGTGCTAGGCAGAACTAGATAGATTAGTGGCAAATGGCCATAGATGCTGCAGCTTGTCATTTGGTGGCAATAGGGCAGTGTCATGTGACGTCATATCGGCTACGAGACACCATTTGGAGGTAATAGCTGCAAGGTACACTAGATTAAAATGTAACGGGAAAAACGGCACTTCTAGTCAAGACAGTGCTTTGAGATTTCTTAGGCTTAAAAGAACGATGTTTTCTCCAACAACAAAAATCGCGCATTATAGGCTTAAGAAATCCAGTCTAATAGCATTGGCTTCAATAAAACGATCTTCCTTTCGCCCTCCTGTAGGGCAGTGACACAACGTAGTATTATTGTATATAACTCTATGCTGGAGCTAGTAACTGGGATAGCTGCAAGGGTCACTGGAGGGGGAAAAGAAGGGCGTCTTACTGAAGAAAATGCTGTTAGAACGGATTTCTTAGGCCTATAATGTGCGATTTTTGTCGATTTGTTGGCAGTTGCTTAGCGGCATAAGGGATTGGAGAAAACGTTTTTTTTTAAGCCTATGAAATCCGCTCTCAAAGCACTGCCTTGACTAGAAGCCTTAACCCTCCATTTTAATCTATAGTGCTCCTTGCAGCTATCTCTCTTGTAGCCAATATGACGTCACATGACGCTGCTCTATCCCCCTTTAAGTTGTATTTTCTTGACATGAAACTTGTCGAGCAGTTTATAATAATAATAATAATAATTTTTCTCCACATAGAGGTGGAAGGACTACGGAAGGGTGTTGAACCGCTGATACCGAGCCAAACTAAGAGAAAAGGAAAAGTGACCGTTATAAACATTAATAGACTATAATGGTAAATACTGACGCTTCAGGAATTTGTTGAGATTTTCTTGTTTTAGCATACGGCAAAATCCCTGCACCGTTGGCTGGTCTACAGTTGTTGCCTTAAGGGCATTCCAAACATTTACGACACGTACGGAAAAAAAGTTTAGGCGGCAGGTAGTCCGCACAGGCTGGCAAGCGAGCTTCCAGTTATGACCCCTTGTAACCATAGCTCCCAATACGGGTTCGAAAAAGGGAAGATTCACATCAATCAACCCACGGAGTATTTTATATGTGAGAATCAAGTCGAAGCGAATGCGACGCAATTCAAGTTGGTCCAGCCCCGTACGGGTGAGGCGTTCATAATAACTAAGGTCGCGCATGCCACGTAGGCTTTTCGTAAACCGGCGCTGAACAGATTCTATCAGGTCAATATCACCCAATAAGTGAGGGGACCAAACTGGGGTAGCGTACTCGAGGATGGGCCTCACAAAAACCTTAAAGGCCCAAATTTTAATTCGAACGTTACCAGACGTAAAACACTTGTTTACGATGGCAGCCCGCTTGAATGCTAAGGCGCTGGTTTTTTGACAGTGAAGAGAAGACTTTAGATTTTTCGTAAACCACACTCCAAGGTCCTTAACCTCTTCAATAGAGTCAAGGGCCTGGGATCCAAGAAGGTAGTCCGAGCAAAAGTTATGTGTGCCAACGTGGAAAGTAAAACATTTTGAAGAAGAAAGTGGTAACTGCCATCGCAATGACCATGATTCCACATTTCGAATTTCAGAGTCAAGAGCCGGGGACCCACAGGGCCAAAAGTTTTCTGTACCAACCTTAATATCATCAGCAAATTTAAATCCGTAAGTCTCCCCATTTGAAAATTGCAAGTCGTTAAGGTATATAACGAACAGTAGAGGGCCCAGAACGGACCCCTGTGGTACACCACAAGGCATCATGACACTGGTTGATAGCATATTTTCAACTTTCACCTTTTGTGAACGATTATAAAGGAACGCAGAGATCCAACCTGCCAGATTTCCCACGATGCCATACTCAGTAAGTTTAAGTAGGAGTTTTCGGTGTATCACCGACTCAAACGCCTTCTTGAAGTCGAAGTAAATGACATCGGTAGCCACACCAATGTCGAGTGCGCTACTCCATCGATCAAGCACAGTAAGTAGCTGGTGGGTTGCAGACCTCTTAGGTAAAAAACCAAATTGGTCCTGGCTAATTATGGAAAAAGCATGTAGGTGATGAAGAATTTCATCCCTAATAATAGATTCCATTATCTTACAGGCCACACATGTTAATGAAATGGGGCGATAATTTGACGGATCCGAAGCCGATCCATGCTTAAATACAGGTGTTACGATAGCTGTACGCCACTGACTAGGTGTACATCCACTTGTATAAGATAAGGTAAAAAGCTTAAACAATGGATAGCTTATTTCGTAGGCTATTTCTCTCAAAAGATACGCAGAGAGACCATCAGGCCCGCAAGATTTACTAGGTTTTAATTTCAAAAGAGCCCTCATGATTTTGGGCACAGTGAAAACGACATCAGGGCACTCACCGAAGGTACTTGGTGCTCCTGCCCGATGACAACCACAAAGGCCGTCATCAGCAATACTGTTAGAAGCAAACACACCACTAAGGAGCTCAGCTTTTTCAAGGTTCTCCGTACGAAACAGATTTCCATACTTAAGGGGTGGGATAGATCTTGACGTGCTGGTTTTCTGGCGGTATAGTTTAAATAGAGCAGAGTTACTCCTATCACGCACAGCCACTGCCTCCTGTGAGCTATGCCATTCCTCAACACATTCTGAGTACTGTTTCCTAGCAAAGTTATAGGCCTGTCTGTTTTCAATACCAGGGTTAACTTTAAAACGTTTCCATAGCTGTAGTTTCATGGTCCGCATCTTCATAATGCGCTTAGGAGTCTGAGTAGGGACTATCTTCCTATGGGAAATGGGTATTCGGCAAGTCAACAAGTGGCCCCGAAGAATTTCGAGAAAACAAGACCAAGCGTGTTCGATATCAAAATGTGTATTGAAAATTAGGCTATCCCAATCTACAAACAAGAGTGATTTTTTAAGAAGTTCGAAATCGAGTTTATCCGTAGGTTTGTCAAGTTTTGAATTTATCGGAGAAGTGCCAAACGGGCAGGGAGTATTCAGAAAAAAGGTTACAATAGAGTGGTCGCTGTTTCCAAAATGGGCCCCTACCTGAAGGCCGTAGACCAGCCTGTCGTCATCGCAGAAAACGAGATCAAGAATGTTATCCCCCCTGGTCGGCTCATTTACCAATTGGCAAAAACCCAGAGGTGCAATTTGTTCAAGAAACAATTTATGGTGCCGATTTTCCGACCGGGCATGGCCCCAGTCCACGGTGCTAAGGTTGAAGTCCCCTAATAGGATACATGAATGCGAAGGATTGAAAGAGTTTGTGATAAAATCGCAAAGCAAGATAATTTCATTTTAATGCATGTTTGTTGAAACTATTAGTTGAACCGAGTCGAAATGTACGACGCACGACGCTAGTTTTAGCTTTTAATGCAAAACGCTCAAGGTTTTGAGTTGCGCTTGAAAAATCAACTCTGAAAATAACAAAACGAACCTGGGAGGACCGAAGGCGTTGTATTGCAGTTTGCAAACAATGCAGTTTTGGAGAAAATTATATTCCTGTGACCAACTATAGGGTCGGTAATAAACCCGAAATAGAATTATCTGCGGAGTTTCAATACGCCTACTAATTAGCATTAAATTTTAATACCAAAGAACCGTCGTTAGGGTCTGACTGAAACTATCAATTACTGTGCTCAAAAAAGGTAAGAAAAAAACACTTGGCACGCACTTCCGTTCACGCATCTTTGGCATGTGACTGCAATATTACCACTAGAATCAGCAAACTGCATAAACTTAGTTCAAAATTGAAATGGACTGCTGTGTGCACATAATGCTATTTGCCACAAATGGTGTCGTGTCACTCGTCAGAGTAAAGATTTAGTGAAATAAATCTGCTAGGGAATAAAAGTAATAATAAAAAAAAAAAGTCTAAAACCTAATGATGCCTGGATGAAGGAGAGTAACGAAGGACGGGACGTCGGACGAAAGTCTAACTGGGATAATTGTCTAATATCTGCCTAAATAAAAAAATCACGGAATATCGTATAATGGATAATCGTGTAATGGATAAACGCTAACTGGAAAATGATATACCTGCGGTTTCTGATGTTGTATATGAAAACCGCAGCGGGCGCGGCAGCGCAAGCAAGGCAGGGACATTAGACGATTTTTCATTGTACGAATTTCGTGTTAGACGATTTTCCGTTATACTGTATACGTTCTTCCAATTATACGATTTTCCAGTTAGACGATTACCCCTCGCCCCATGATGGATTCCAGCATAACGGAAGACAAAAACGAATTCGAATAAGTATGGTTAAAGTGAGGTTTAACTGAACTAAAGCAAAAACAGCAAAGGAACACGAATAAGCTTTCCCGTAAGCTTTCCTGTATGCTGATCTAGACACAAGCTAGTGTGTCGTGCTAAGTTAGGCAACAATCATCACAACAAACATCACATCAATTCAATTGTCGAGGTTGTAAACCATTGTAGCGCGGTGCCATAGCGTCAGTGTCTTATATCTTGAAGCATAGTTGGGCACATTTCAGGTACTTGGGGACAAATAATAATGCGGTACAAAAGCTTAAATTGTGTTGAAATCAAGAGCAATGACCCAGCTGACAAAACTTAACTCGTGTAGGAATGCCAGCTTAGCTGCTTTCAATGCAAAATCTGACCCTCAATAAGGTTGAAAATGTGAAAATTCTAGTCCGCTCATCCCCATGTTAATTTCCATAGGGTGATTATTCATCGATACCGAGATAACGGGAAGGCTTCCAACTAAGAAATTGGGCTAATGGCTGCAGTACGATACGAACTGCGTACCTGTTATGGTTTGGAGCCTAGGAGCGTAACGAGGATAGCGTGAGATGGCGCGTAAGTACGAAAATATTGTTATAACCATTGTTAGCATTGTCGGAATCGTCTCTCATTGGACAGCCAAAGTTAGGACAATGACAACGTGTATACTGACGTGCGTGCCTAGACACACACTAGTGTAGCACGATAAATCTAAACAACGTTGCCAAAGAAATTGTATTAACGTCCAATTTACGAAAAATAAACCAACTCTAAAAACAAAGCAAAATAAACAAAGCCAAAAAACTGGTGAAGAGGCCACCAAGTTGAGAGTGGTTTGGCCCTTCAAAGGAGTGATTTCAACACACCAAAACTAACGAAATAAAACAAATTACAACAAAATTAAAACCAAACCAAAAACCTATAAAGAGGTGACCAAGTTGAGAATGGTTCGGCCTATAGGCAAAAGGTAGTATCAAAGTGTGGAAAACCAATTTCTTGTTGACGTGCCACTTTATAACACATCTGCACGGTAGTGGAGTTGAGTCTAATACACAATTTAAAAAAAAAAGGACTGATATTATATCAAAAACCAAAACTAGCAAAAGGGGCCGCCAAGTTCCGAATGGTTCGGCCCTTCAAAGGAGTGATATCAACACAACAAAACATTCGCCAACTTAATCGCACCGAATAATACTTAGGACGTTAAATGAACACTTGAATATTGCTACCCAAAGTAGCAATGTTCTAGTTTTCATTTAACCTTCGAACTATTAAGCAGTGCGATTAACTTGGTGAATGTTTTGGTGTGTTGATATCACTCCTTTGAAGGGCCGAACCATTCGGAACTTAGCGGCCCCTTTTACCAGTTTTGGTTTTTGATATGTTGTGTTATTACACGGTAATAATTTAACGTCATGTTCACAATGTAAAAAAAACGTTTATGGACAATCAAATACGAACAAAACATTTTCTCATTTACTTTAATTAATGCACTGAATAAGGTTGACTCAAGCTCGGTCAGTGGGTCAATGGGTCATCCAGGTCTTTATTCGTCAGTGGCTTTTTGACCCAGACACCCACTGACCCACTGGCCATCTCCCAGGAAGCCACCCGAAAATAGTGGCTCACAGTTATCCCTGTGAGCCATGACCCATTTCATCTCTGAAATTCGGACTGGGATCTTTAATGGATTGCGCATGATGACGTCTGAAAGACAACGTACAAAATAATGCGATACCTAGAAATCTAGCCATCTATAACACTCCCCCCCCCCTCCAATTCCTGCGCTGCCACCCGCCATTTCTAGCACAGCTAACAAACTATAACGGCAAACACATCTTCGAAAATGTCTTGCCTAGGGAATTAAATAAAGCAAGTGCCAGTTGTATTCTGTTTTTTTTAGCCGACATTTAGCGTCAGTAACATTCAATTTAGGCAATAATATTGCAATTTACCTTACATCCTTATACATCGTATTCCAGAAACAGATGTAAAAGTAGCCCATGGACAGTACATCAAACTACGTGTCCTCCAACTACATGGTTTCACCTTGGATTAATAACTACACTTCGTTACGGGATATCTCACTCGCTATACTTACCGCACAAGCACCGCGACCCAACATGAGACCAGTATACTCTAGTTTCTCAAATTCGCCACGAGAGCAACTGCCGACAACAGCGGAAGTGACGTCGAGCCACGTGACTAGAGCATCCAATAACGCGAGCAGTCGCCGTGAGCAAACGTCGCCACCATCTTGGATTTCCCCGGACGTAGTTGGAGACAATAGAGTTGCCACTATACTTGCGGCCAGATTGCGCCAGATGGCGCACCACGTTTTGATCGCGAGTACTCTGGTCGCTACCGTGGCTAGATTTCGGAGCGAGTGAATAGGGCTTGGTTCCACGCCTATGCATTTGTTTAAGTTCGTCAAAGACATACTTTTCTTTGATATGAAAGAACCAGTCTGATTCCATATATTCTGATTTTCTTTCCGCACTTCCGTGCCCCAAGGAATAAAGTTTACTGTGCGGAGAATTATAATTTTTTTGTAAGCTGACGGATTGACTGCAGTATAGGGATGAAATCAGCTGAATGAAACTTTATTAGACTATAAAACTTTTGTTTTTATCTTGTGACCTTATACGAACTCTGTTCCCATTCTGTTCCATTTAGGCTACTTACAAGACCATTTTTTCGCGCAGTTTATGACTTCTATAAATCAGTGACAAAAAGATAAAGACTTCTTCCTAAATTAATAAGTTTCCATTCCCTTCTGAACTCTAATTATTGACTGATTTCTTACCAATCACCAGAGCCAAAACCAACACAATCTTGGAAATTCAGGCTGTTTCTGGCCGCTACAATAAGATAAAGACTTCCTCCTGAATTAACAATTCTTCAATAGCTTCTAAATTCTCAGTTCGTTTGTCACAGTTTGGATTGCCGTTTTTTTTTAAATTTGACTACAAGAACTCAGCCACAAGCAGCTTGAAAAGAAATAAGAAAAATTTACTGAGGAGGTGATCAGTTTATTTTTGAGTAGCCTTAACGGCCCTCACTCATCCCCCTTTACCACACCCCCTCAAGAAGTCGTTATCTATTACGTAAATAACGAATTTGATCGAAGGACTACTTTAATGGGCCATGCTAGTCCCCCTCTACCATACCCCTCACAAAGTATTTATGTATTACACAAATGACAAATTTGATAAGGAGGGCTACCTTCACGGCCCTCGCTAGTCCCCCTCTACCACACCTCTTCAAGAGAAGTCTTTATCTATTACATAAATGATGAATTTGGTCAGAGGGACTACTTAACGGGCCCTCGCTAGTCCCCCTCTACTAGTTTCCTCTGGGTACTCCGATTTCCTCCCTCATGCAGCAAAAACAATTGTCCTGATGGTGTCCAATAGTACCTTCCACTTAACATATGTCGCTTAGAGCTTTGGGTGGGTGCATCGTCTATTTCTATGCCTATTTCCACATCCCCTCATCAAGTTTTTATGAATTGCACAAAGGACAAATATGATTAGG
>JAHWFP010178106.1:26234-36785 GCA_023313725.1 Lithobius niger | reverse complement strand
GTCACGGAATCTTGGTCGTTGTTTTCTAATGTATCACCACATTTTAATGGATTTTAGTCGACTTCCTGTGAAACATGTGTACAGTTAGTTTCTTGCACTACGTGTTATTACTATTTTCTTGTTAAAGTAAACCCGTAGCCTCTAAGGTGTTGAACATTGATTGTTTCCCATCGCTGTGAATTTTTATTCTATTGCTTGTAACTTGTTACGTTTATGTGACGGTATGTGCAAGAAATACTTACATCCAGCTGCTCGTCAACGTTTTAATGTAGGTTTTTCATTGCTTTGGAGCCATAGTAATATTTGGAGTAATGTCTTTACTTCGTTCCTTCGTGCATGTAGTGTGCAGATATACTACTGTGCAAATTAGTTTGGCCCATAAGTAAGTTGGTACTAACATTGCCCTCATTGTGCCATCAACGTGTGATTATGGCATACTGATTTCCCATTCATTTCAAGGAGAAGCTCGCACTAGTTTGATGAACTAAACCCATTGAGGTTGAATTCTGCAATCTGATCTTAGCACCTTAAGAACAGTGCCTGTTTGGTTTTCTGCTCTTTCAATGTATTTCTTTTATCTTGCTTGGCACTTGATCTTTAGTCTGAATTGGGGGAACTGAGGCTTTACTGCATATCGACAGGTAGGTCATTAGCCCCAACCTCCGTTACAGTACAGCGGTATGAGCTGCCACTGTGACAAACATTACAAAGACGTTAAACAAACCCCAAATCTAGATCTTATAGTAATAGATCTGTTCCGCCAGTAAGAATTTAAAAAAAAAAACGAACAGGAGGACAGATGATTGGTGCGATTAGGCTCGAAGAAGATGGAAATGTTGACGAAGGTTGTGCCCATTAACAAGCACATGAAGGACCGTAAGTTGCCTGCCACACAAGTGGCCATACTGAAAAAGAAGCAATAAAGGAGTAAGGTTGGTGTGACCAATACGTAAATGGGCCAACACGACCTCTTAAATATTTTACTGTAGGCTTCTCACTTCTTTGGCACCATAGTTCTGTGGAGTTATGTCTGTTTCTTCGTGCATGTATTGTGCAAATATACTACTGTGCAAATTAGTTTAGACCATAAGTAAGTTGGTAGGTTAAATGTTACTAGTGTTGCCCTTGCAAGCACCATCACTGTGCGATTCTGGTTTACCCATTTCCCTTTAATTTCGGGACAGAAGTTCACGCTAAATTTGATGAACTACGCGACTGTGGCGACAAGCCGAGAGCCATACCTGGACACTGCCTTTAATAGCCCACAACTTATTGACGGCTTGTTTGTCCCACAAGGCTTGCCAAGCAGCATGCAACCTCAGACGAAGAGTTGGAAAGGCATCCGAGGGAACATGGCTGAGTTTCCTTTTGGGAGGACCAGAAAGGGGACCCTTTTGCTGCAGTATCAGCTTGCTCATTCTGAGCTATCTCAAGATAGCCCGAGACCCAGCAGAAAATCACAGATCCCTGCAAGCGGGAAAGTAGAGCATGGATTCGCAGTTTTAATCGGAAATACCTTATCAAGCCCAGAATATTCATCTGTTAAGATTTTCATCTGTTAAGCTTAATACATAATGGCGTTCCTCATATGTAACTACAAGTATTGGGCCTAAGACACCCTAATGAATTAAATTGAGTAAAGTATTTATTCTCTTTTCGTTTATTTTGGGGAATGATTTTCTCTTAAAGTTCTCTTCCATGCACTCTTGACACGGTATTACAACAGCTTTGCATACGGCATGTCTTTTGCGTATGTTATATACTATACAATATGTTGTGTGTGTAAAACTTTTATACCATATAACTATTTTTAAGTGGTTATTAGACGTTCTTGGAAGAATTTTGTTTTGTCAATGCTGCATAACAACATGGTGATCTCATTTTTAGGCTATCTTCATATAAGTATACTTAATGGGTTCTGTTTCAGTATGTATAGGCCATTACTTTATCTTTATAAGTAATACATATAGTCTCATAAAATATTACCGTGCAACCATTTGCTGTTGCAGCTCGTACTGACAATAAATTTACTTGCAGTTTGGGTACGTGTGTCACTACTCTTAATATCGAGCTACGTTTATAAGTTTTGAATGACATTGTCCGTCTTTCTTCAGAATGTAATCTGCTATTGTGTTTGCAGACTTATGGCTTGGCCATTTATTTTTCATGAGTTTACTAGCCATCGGCTTTGTGTGTCAAGTGATTTGATGAGCCCCAATGTTTCACGAAGCAATCTGATATTTTATTATCCTCTTTTCCTGTCTTTGTGAATAATCCCCCCTTCCAAATCACTGCAAAGACTCGTACATTGCATTTGCGGTCGTTGACACAAATCCTCTCGTCGTTAATCGTCCTCTGCTTGTGTTTGATGGGCGACGTCCTCTCCAGTTCCTTTGAGATCGTCTGTTGCCTCTGGGGCAGGTCTGTGGATTACAAACAGTATTTGAATGATTATCAATGTTTGCAGGTGATGTGCAGTCGGACATTTTGTGGCCAACTCCTGTACAACGGAAACAATCGTAATTTTGATACTGCTCTTCTTGAAACTAATTGTTAATGCGAATTCATTTTTGGAGTGTTTATATTCTTGTTTATATCCTGTCCTACATCATTTCTACCCTGTTAATATAATTCATCATCTTGGTTATCTTTTTAATGAGTAAAATTTTCTTACAGACCAAGGCGTCTGATTATATTTTTCGGTTAAAATATAAAAAAAAAAAATTAAAACTCGCATTAAAAAAACTTCAGAATAGAAATTCAGAAGCCAGTTGCCACTTGCCTCCTATTGAGAGATCATCGACATGAACAAAGGAAGAAAACAGTGCATTTTTGGATGTGGTTCAGGGTTGGTTTCATTAACGTGAGTATAAATAGTTCCCAACCCAAGCCAACAGTATGAGTAACTGTAGTAGAATGAACAGACCCCTGAGAGGACAGGGACCACTTTTAGTAAAAGGACGTAGCACGTTTTCATGGACATTTTGTCTGGGGGTGGGGGTGGGCTTTTTTTTTTTTGCTCTCACACTTTTTTCTCTTTTCTTTCTTTACTTAGCCTTTTTTTACCCTTTTTAGACCTTTTTCGTCCATTTCAGTCTTTTGTTAGGCCTTACGCCCTTTCACAGACACCCCACCAGAAAATATCGGTACAAAAAGGCCATTTTTTTTAATGGGCATTTTGACAAAAGGGCAGGGACAATGGCCCAACCTCCCCCCCCCCCATGCACGACGTCGAGGAAGTGACATATAAATTTAATTGTGCCGTTTTAAAAAAATATAATTGAAGTCAACAGAAATGCAATATCAGCCTGAAACTGTTTTGTGTGTGAATACTTGTTATGTACAACGTACTTGTACGTTTACATGCAGAAAATTCGAAGAAGAAAGAAACATCTGATTGGGCTGAAGCTGTTCGACAATAAGTGCATCTTGATTATAGAACACCCATGTTTAATTGTAATCCAAAACTCTTTCTTTATCCGTTCTAAACTCCCTGTTGGACTTAAAGAAACGTCTGCTGTTGCGTTTTTTTTTTGTAGATCATCCTATACACAGTTGGCTCTGCGGTTTCCATTTTTGTATTCATTCAGTTTTTATGCCTGCTATACATATAAAGCTTAAAATTTTGTAAATATCTAAAAAAAAAAAACACATGACTCGAGCTAAATTCTGAGTTCACTTACGAGGTAATCACTTTTTCCGCTACCTACTCACGCACACATAAAAAATCTTATATTGGATCTAAATTCGCTCAACCTTAAAGTTGAATATTTTTTTTTACATCTTTTTTTTTTCTTTTAATATTCTTTCCTTTTCTTGGCTTCCGTCATTGGCTGGCACAGCTTTTAGTTTTTTTTTTCATTTTTTCCCCTCCCCTTTTAAACTTCGGCCTTATCGAAACTAAATCTTCGCACGCTCTTGAAGTAATCAATTGGCCCGGACTTAAAAGCAAGCTTAACAGCTATTCAAGACTTGCTAATTCAGTCTGCTTTAGAGATGGAGGCGCCGCTGCACTAAAGTCAAGCACACATCGATTTGGCCGCTAGGAATGAAAGACGAAGTTAAGAAATGAGGTAGAACTGGGTTCCAAGTGGAGAGCCATGTGCCTACCCTCAGGGCAAATGGTGGCGTGAGATGCTTTTAAAACACTTGCTTGCTTTGAGAGGAAAAAAATGGTTAAAGAAGGCCGTGTTTCGTGACGGCTTTTCCAAAGCTGGTCGCAGGTTTTAGCTTTGCAAGGGATTATTCAACTGGAATTCGATCTTTTGGGCAAGGCCTTTCTGACAAAGAGCTGTTTGTTGTTAACAAGTTAGGTAAACTCGAGAAACAGTAAGTGAATAAAGGTTTGTATGGGGTTATTCAATTGGATGTTGCTTTTTTTTGGACAAGATCTTTCTGACTGATGAAAGTTGTTGTTGTTAAGAAGTTAAGTAAAATCGAGAAATAGGAAGTGACGAAGGTTTGCAAGGAATTATTCAACCTTCAATGGGATTTCGTTGGTTTGGGCAGAACCTTTCTGACTGAAGGTTGTTGTTGTTAATAGGTTAAGTAAAATCGAAAAATGGGAAGTAAATGAAGGTTTGCAAGGGATTATGCAACTGGAATTCGATCTTTCTGACAGAAAGTTGTTGTTGTTAAAAAGTTAGGTTGAATCAAGAAATAGGAAGTGAATAAAGGTTTGTGTGGGGTTATTCAACTGGATTTCGCTGTTTTGGACAAAACCTTCCTGACTGAAGGTTGTTGTTGTTAACAAGTCAGGTAAAATTGAGAAATAGGAAGTGAATAAAGGTTTGTGTGGGGTTATTCACCTGAATTTCGCTTTTTTTGGACAAAACCTTTCTGACTGAAGGTTGTTTTTGTTAACAAGTTGGGTAGAATTGAAAAATAGGAATTGAATATAGGTTTGCAAGCGATTATGCAACTGGATTTCCCTCTTTTGGCCAACGCTTTTCTGACTGAAGGTTGCTGTTGTTAATAAGTTAGGCAAAGTCGAGAAATAGGGGGTGAGTGAAGGTTTGTAAGGAATTATCCAACCGAATTTCACATTTTTGACAGAAACTTTCTGACTGAAGGGTGTTGTCCTTAATTAGGTAGGTAAAATTGAGAAATAAGAAGTGAAATAACGGTTTGCAAGGGATTATTCAACTGGATTTTGCCGTTTTGGACAAAACATTTCTGACTGAAAATTGTTGTCGTTAACAAATTATGTAAAATTGAGAAATAGGAAGTGAATAATTAAGTTGTAAAACAAAATTTGAACATGGACATCTCCTTCTTTCATAATTCCCGATTGTCAAGTTGATTCGTAACCCTTTTAAGGTTGCAAGGGTTATCCATTTGATTTCGTTATTTTGGATTGAAAGTTGTTATCATCAAGTTGCGTACAGTTACGAAATGTTGTTTTGACAATGGAAAACCGCAGGAGCTGGACTACAAAAATCTCTTACAGTATACTTATAATTTTTAAATTTATAACATTTTCGAGTGAGTGGTATCGTCAGTAACTAAATAAATACAAGTTTGGCAACGGCATTAAAATCATGTACACATTTTTAATAACGTAAAATTACATGCCAAACTTTTTTTTTCTTTTAGTTATTGAAAAAATGCCAGGAACGCCTGCGATGGGGGGGGGGATTAGGCTTAATGGCGCGTCGACAGCTTGGTCATTAGCGCCAACCTCAGTCACAGTGCAGTGGTCCGGGTTGCCACTGCACCACACATTACAGAGACACCGCCTGCGATGGTTAGGGGCTGACACGCTTCAGTTGCGCAGGCTCAAATTTGATGTAACGCTTACCTTTCTGATGCTACGTAACATGGTGGATTTTAATTGCGGGTATTTTTGAGATTCGAAAGGATAGTATGACTAGGGGCACTCGTTAAAACAGGCGGAGAGGAGAACTCCGCAACACGTCGACGCCAGTTTTTTTCGTTGTGGGTTGTAAAGGCCGGGAACTCGTTGCCGAATCATGTGGTGACGGTTACTAGTGTGGAATCTTTTCAGGCAAAACTGTCAACGTTAAGTATCCTTCTCGTTTTGTTTACCCATTACTCCTTAGCTTAGTTTGGCGGGTCTTTGTAGACAATTTTATCAACGTGAACAACCATTTTTTGTCGCTTCACCGCTTCTTTTTAAATTTCTTTTATCGGACCTGCCTTGTCCTGTCGTGATTGTTTTGTGAGACGAATGAAATTATTTTTTTAATTCCGTTTGTGCTATCGACAATTTAATAAATTTAATGGTACGAATTCGAGATGGTTCAATTAGTTCACTCAAAGAATGAAATATAGGGGTAAGATAAGAAGGGCGAAAACGCTTCTTTTCTAAACCAAAAGTTAAACATCACACCACCGACGCTACCATCACGACTTCACGGACTCCCGATTGGTTGGAAAAGCAGATGTTCATAAGCTAATTCAACTCTAGAAAAATAATTATGTCCCTCGTTTTGGTAAGGTTCCGACGTACAGTATCAAGTTTTGGAGAAGGGGGTAGCGTCAACTCGAATCGCAAATGAGATTACATAGGGCATGGTGCATATAATTTTTTTTAATGTATAGTACCTGTGTATCGTTTGCCCGCTTCCAACCCTCATGCTCTTGGCACCATTACTCTTTGCTAATCTGAAAGCTGTGCCTAATCCGGCTCTGGTCAGGCTTTCAGTAGCTTAGCACACTGCCATGTGCTGCGTGTCATTTGCGTATACGTACCTCACTTTGCTATTAGGTAGAGTGCAGCCTAGATCTAAGCCTAATGCTCATTTTTATAACGTCGTTATTTTCGTTAAGGCATCTTAAAGAAGCTGCTGGTGGAACCTTCACAACGAGGAAGTGGAAAAATGGTGGGATTGCTATAGCTTTAAAGACGATGAAACAGCAAAATAATACGTTAACCAGAAAAACAAGTCTATTTTCTCCTCACAATACCATAAATTATTATGAAAATAATTGGAAATAAATCGCTGAAAATAATATGTTAAAATGCACACGGATAAAAATTGATGATTTTTAACTGAAATTAGCAAATGTTTAATTAAGAAAGTTGCATCTGTGTAAGTTCTTTTGTGCTTTACGAATTAAATTATTGCTAAAACACAATGTACTTTTCTCAATTGTACATTTGACGGTTTCAATTAAAAATCATCAATTTTTATCCTCGTACATGTTAACAAGCAAAGTGAAATTTCAATCATATAACCCTACTTTTATGGCACACTTGACGTTTTTGTTTGGAATCCGTGTACCTTTTGTATGGCACGCAGTAATGTGGAATAAAATATGGAATTAATGTTACTTTAAATTAACACCAAAACCAATTCAGGATACGCCTTTCGGCTGGAATATTTTTTTTTTCATTGGCAAAGGCGTGAACATGCGCACATACACGTATTGTTTTTGTCCACTTTGAAACAATTCGGCACAGATCAGAAAGCCAGCGTCTACGAAATAAATACGCCATTCTGTTGTGATGCTTATAAGCCGTGAGGCTTCGGGCCATGGCCCTAATGACCAAGCTGTCGACGCGCCATTAAGCCTCATTCCCCTTCCCCCCTCCATGGCCCTAGAATAAATCCAAATCCATTCTATTGTTTCAAGCTGCCAGTTTCGAGGCGTCGAAGTTTGGTCTAAAACTCAAGCGTTTAGCTGAAACACGGATTCTTTAATTTGACCCATCAACAATCAACTGCTTATCAAAGACTTAACACGTGCACGAAGAAGGGACGTGGCGTTTGCTGATTGACATTGTTTCCTAATTACAGTACAAAAGGTTAAAACAATGTAAAACAATAAAACTGATCGTTCAGAGTCCCGTAATTTTACTTTAGCTTGAGTGGGCGCATGGCCACGGGCCAGGTCCCCAAATAAAGAATCTCTCTCTCTCTTTTTCCTGTAACTTCGGAATGGCCCCACAATTGAAAAAATGGTCTCGTTGAGGATGAAGGCCAACGAAATTTCTGGCCTAAACCATGTTTCAGATTTTAGGTAGTTGCAGTAGTTGTTTTTTTTTTTTTTTTTTGCAGCAGTGGCAGAACAACACCAAGAATAAAAAGAAGTGAACAGTGTTCAAATTTACGTGTGGATCCCTCCACCTTTACACTTGCACAAATTTGCATAATTTTTGGTATAAATATACCTTCCATACCTGTCTACTAGCTTGCCAAATTTGGTCGAAAAATATTGAACAGGCACTAATTGTTTTAGAAAACTTGATATTGAATGTGGTTGCAGAAATTAAGTGCATGTTTTGTTCCCTAATTGATAATGAGGTAGAGTCAGATCGAAACGTCGTGTAATGTTGATATTGTGCACTTTGGACTTTTCTATTGAACACACTCAATTCCAGTGCTTATATTTTTCTTAACCTTATAAGTGAAGGAACGCACCGGCATACATGTTTTAATTATGCATGTTTTAATTAATATGTTTTAATTTTAAAACTACGAAAACAGGTTGAAAATCGGAGCATAATTATAATATTTACGAGGGAAACCAAATTGCAACAAAGTCTTCAAACGCCATGCAGTGAAGCTTAGGGGCTCTACAAGTGAGTGCAAGTGCATGTGTGCATGTGCATGGGAAGATTTTGATGCTATTTTAATTTCCTCGCAAATATTGTAATTGTGCTCCATTCAATTCTGTTTGCGTAGTTTGTAGGGCTCCCGCGTACTAAGCAACCAAGCCGCGCGAGTTGGTCACTGCGGCCAACGAGAATGCTTACGGCATGTGTAAGCCACCGCGGCCAGTCACTCGCAGCGGCCACTGGGATCGCTGGGCGTGCAGGCGACCACAGGGCGACCATACTTGCTCCGTGTTCATTTTTCACCACGTGATCCAGCATTATCAATGAAAAACGGACGTCGCCTGTTTTTTTTTTAGCCGCGACGACCACTGGCTGCATGAGTTGGCCGCCCAGTGCGCGGAGCCCCTTATGTTTGATGCTCGCGTACCAATTTGTAATTCACTTTTCTGCTGTATCTTGCGCCGTTTGGAAAATAGAATCCCGATTTAATTGAATGCTGCTTTCAAGGTCATTGCAAATGCCTTCATTGGCTTCCCTATACGTGACTTACACGACGAATATGCCTTTAGAATTAACGTACGACTATTATATCGTGTATCTACAGGGTTCGTCGCATTCGGCATGATTGGTTCCGAGGTTACGCATCAACACGTCGGTTGGAGCAGGCGAAAGAGGCTCCCGTCCTTTGGTCATTGGTCCCGGTTCGTCGGTGCTGTTCCGGTGCTCCTTCTGCCTGCTGCGCCTTCTCCTGGCGACAATGGCTGCAACTATACTCCGTCCTCCCTTTCCCTGCAAGAAATTTAGATTCTATTCCTTGTCTTTTACTGATGCCTGTCCTACAACTGATTGTTTAAACTTCACGTCTTGTACAGTACACATTTGATGTTTCTTATGTGTTCGTGGCAATTGTTACCTGTCCTTAACGACCAACTTAGGGGGTACCTACTAAGTGAAGCCTATTCTGGCAATCCAACTACCAACCCCAACCAATCCTGGTGTAAACCATTTTCGACCTACTAATTTAGAACTTTTCTTACCCCTTATTTTTTACCACCCCAATTACTTATCACCTTACATATTTGGGGTCCATTATTAAGCCACGAATTTGCCACCATTCTTTTAAAGCCGTGACAATAGGCGGGCGAGCGCATCACGTGACAGCCAAACAGCGAGACTGGCGCAATGTCTTAGATCACGGCAAATTCAGTTATCTTTTAAAAAAAAAGGGGGGGAGCGATAGAAATTGAAAATCGGTTGAATGGTTCGCGAAATATCAATGCTGACGAGAAAATTTGAGTGAGTACTATTGGCTCCCTTTTTAGACTTGCAGAAAAACAACTTTCAACGGCAAATATTGAGACGTTTGGGTACCGTGCGGTTTTAACCTACCTTGAACATGCTGAATCCGAATCTACCTGGTGCCGAGTCGAATCACTCTTTCTTAACCTGAAATTCAAGATGGTGTCCAAAATTGGTGACCAAAAAAATAGCGTTTTACTTAAAGTGTCTAAAACGTTTGAAATAAACCTGTTACGAACTATGTTAAAAAAAAATTAAAATTAAAATTAAAATTAAAAGAGTAAAATTTACTTCAGGAATGTTTCTATTCACATCTTGCGTAAAATTAACCCTTCTGACCCAAATTCGTCATTTCAATTCTGTTAGGCATTTTATGTATAGTACACATACAATGGCACGTATGTGTATTATAATTTCTGACTTTAAAAGCTGCAATGTTAGTTTTAATCAAGATCCACTGATAACAAATTTATTATTAAACCTGAACCAAATTGACGGAAAGGTAATTCTTGACTCAGTTTATCTATATCTATATATATAATTACAAAAAATCCGCAAGGCAGCCAGCAGCAGCCAGCAGCAAGCAGGACATACGATGCCATCTACCGACGGAACGGCAAATTATAAGAGTAGCAACCAAGGCCCGCTGAGATAGTAGGTGCGACGGGAACGCAACGGTAGGATGCGATCTACCGACCGAACGACAAATTAAATGGGGGGGGGGGGGA
>JAHWFP010178106.1:0-26134 GCA_023313725.1 Lithobius niger | reverse complement strand
GGGGGAAAGCGAGACGCGCGGAATGAGCGAGCGAAGTGAAAGACTCCGCTAGTCCTAACCTAAGTTAGTCCAGTATGGCAACCATCTGAACGTTACAGTCCGTTGGTACTTGCGTGTGACCAGCCCTTTACCTCACCCTGTGTATGGCTTAATAATATGGTATGCCACCTTTTCCGACGGCCATCGGTACCTTTGCTAAACCAAGTAAATCGCAAAAAGATAGACTCCAATCCCCGTGCAAATGTTGAAAGCAACCAGGAATGCAGGTCGCAAAGCTTCGCGTCTGGGAAAAGACGGATGCAAAAGTTTAAAATGCCGGATTCGGAAGTTGAATTTTTCCATCGTCTCTCGCTCAAAGCATTACGCCCACTCCATGGTTTACCCTAAATCAACCTCTCAAGGCACACAAAAAAAAAAAAAAAAAAAAAAAAAAAAGACACGGAAGGATGTTTGTTGGGCTTGCTTGCTTGGGTGGGTTCGGGCAAAGCTTCGCGATCAATATTGTCAGTCAGGCGAAACACATTCCAGTGACGCACTTAAGCTGTGTTTACATGCAGCTCCAGACCATCACATAAGCTTAACTTTGACGGAAGATGGAGGAAATTTTCGGCACGCTTCGTAGTGTCAATGACGTACCCAGCATGGAGGTTTCTGTAAAGGGTTTGTTCTGTGATATCAAGATGTTATAGGGTTGGGGAGGAGGATTTTTAACTCTAAAAAGTCACTATTGAAACGTGTTATATTCATTCCTATTAGTTCCATCAGAGTTTTCAGAGGGCGCCACGCGTTCCATCTGGTATTTGCTCATTTTGTTTGCTCATTTTTCAGCCCAAATCTAAAGTACACTAAATTTACAACTATAAGCTATACTAAATGATAATTAAATACAAGCCAGTTTCGTTCAGTTTAGTTTAATTTTAGGCTGAAATCTGAGTAGAAATTCTCACAGAAAACTCCTGGCGCCCTCTATAAACTTAGACGGAACTAATAGGAATGAATCTGAGAAGTTTCAGTAGGAGGTCTCAATCACAAATTCTGCTCCCCACCCCTATAAATTCTAGGTAACATCAAAGTGTGTTGCCAAAGAATGTTGCTTTAAAGTATTGTGGTTTTAATAAGCTGTGTGCCCAAACGTAGAAATGCTTGCGACAATTAAAAACCACGTTCCTTAACTTTAAATTTGTTGAAATGATCAAAAGTGCCCCTTGTGGGCTTACGATCAATTTGGCAGCAAAGTACATGTTTACCAAAAAGTGATAAGGAAATTACATAAGCTGCATAAAGTTTCCAAAATTTAACAAGATCCTATTGTGTGCGCGGTGTATCTTGAGTCCTGCAAGTATTTTATGAGCGGCTACGTCTTCCTGGAAGGGGTGGCTTTAATCGATGGCCGCCATTGTTTTTGTAACCATCTTGGATATCAACAAGGCACTCTGGTACTGAAAACGTACAATCGATTATCTGTGTTCGTTCTGCGGAGAACTCAAGATAGGCCGCGGACACTATAAGCAAAAAAACACGCAAAAACTCTATCCTTTTTTTTGCCAACGCTAAATACCGTCCCGGCATCAACTATGACAACTATAACTAAAGCTACATAACTAAGATCATCGTTTTTGTTTGTTTGTTTGTCTGCAGTGGGAATATCGATAATCCTTATTCGATTGACGTCCGCGATGGAATCTCGACAATCTTCATTCTATTAAAGTCCGTAGTAGAAATCTCGGAGAATTGGGCGGCAGGGCGGTGGGCGACGATTGTTAACGGTGGTGTTGAATATTTAAGGACCTTCAATACAAATTAGCAGATGTAGTGATGTTATAGTATTTTCATGTAAACGGGAAACCACAAAAATGCTCTATAAAACCGGTCATATACGGGAGGATACCCTAGTAACTGCTATGACAATCTACTTTAATTCACGAAAAATAAAATACTAACAGCATGCTCGCTGAAAAGTAACAATTGATTCGTCGCTGGATAATTTTTACTTCAAACTTAATAATATCCCGTCATTAATCAATAAAACATCATTATAAATCTGTCCTGAATACAGATAAATTGGAAAAAAGACTATCAGCGAAAATCATACGGCACACTAGAAATAACGCCGCACAGTAAGCCACCTTTACGCATTTATGTTTCATTCAAGTGAGGAGACCCGGATGCGAACCGGCAAACCAATCCACTACTAGTGGGGAAGATATGGTGAAAAATCGTTCAATTTTGGAAACAAGCATGAAAGTCGGCCGGACCACTGCACTGTGACTGAGGTTGGCGCTAATGACCAAGTTGTCGACGCGCCATTAAGCCTCAATCTCCCCCACATATGCTCATTGAAACCCACTTTTTCAAAAAAACACATTAGCCAATCGAAATTTCAAGATGGCGGCCAAATACCAAGGAAAATGGCCGCCAAAAAATGGTTTTCTGCTTGTATCTCCTTAAATATCAATTTTATCAAAAATCGCGTTCAATCTAAGTTGTAGAAAATTGAATTATCTATAGAAAAGTATTCAACGAAATATTCGGTACATGCAGTGGTTACGGAGATATACTGTGTTGAAGAATGGACCACTCAGCTGCCATGTTGAAGAAATGGCCACTAGCGTAGTATTTTGTGTTTGAGAAGTAAAATTTACAACTAGAAAACGTCCGGTGAATATCTTTGTGTCATGTTTACTAAGCATTGTGACAATGTATGCACCAAACACAGGTTAATTGCATAAATAAGTAATTGAAAAGATTATTTGGTTATTTTGCACATTCGTTACAAATACCATTCATACGATATAGTTTACCAGCCAGCTCAAAAAGGGCTCTAGTTTACGAGATAGTATAACACGAAAGCAAGAAAAATTCCATAAGTGTAGGGTGTCAGGTGCACCCCTAGAGATCGTCACTCGGGTGGCTGTAGACTCATGAAGTGGTGCAGCTTTCCTGTACTACGTTTTCAAGATGGCATCCAAAAATGGCGACCAAAAAGCAGTTTTTTGCTTCTAACGTCTAAACCGTTCATCCGATGGAAAATAACCCCGGAAGCCATTAATGTTTAGAATAAAATTTACTTCAGAAAATGTCCTATTCATATTTTTCATAAAAGTAACCCTTCTAGTCGAAATTATTAGCCAGTGTGCGCAACAATTTGAAAAAAAAACTTAAATTTGTCGAACATGGACATGAGCTGCCATACCTAACCAGTGTTACAAACCGTGCTATCAACACTTCAGCTAGTTTGTTGCTAAAGGTGACGGAAGATTTTTCCAAACAAATACGGCGGCACAACAGAGGTGAAATTCACATTTTTTAAGAAATCTAATTTTTTATCGGATATACGCAATTTTGCAAGTCTGTTTAACGATAACGGAAAACAGCTTTAACAGTTCGAGAGTAACGAGTGGTGTGATTTTTTTTATTTCTTTGAGACTTAAGTCATTCGAAGCAATTTAATTCACGTGTGGCCGAACCGGCTCAATTTTGAACGTTACCATACTTTTTTGAGAAGAAGAAATATCTGGCAGAGGAAGTAGACAACCCGGGGAATTGAACCGGGAAACCTCCGATCATCGTAGTGGCTGAAAGATTGTCTAGAATTGGCCAGAATAGGTCCTATAGCTGCTGAAGGATCATGGTAGCCTTGCACACTACCCCAGCCGGAAGTCTTGACGGGGACTTAGCCAAGGGGGGGGGGGGGGGTTTGAGGCTTATTGGCGCGTCGACAACTTGGTCATTAGCGCCAACCTCAGTCACAGTGCAGTGGTCCGGGTTGCCACTGCACCACACATTACAGAGATGTTATTCAAGCCAAGGTCCTTTTTCCAGGGGGTCAACCAGATCAAGTAGAATCATAGCAGAAATCGTTATTAAAATAATTTAAGAATTATAAAAATTCACGTAAGCATACAAAGATCGCACAACGTTCCGGGATTCTCGGCATCCCACGTATTTCACGGTAATACTTTTAAGTCTCGGTCAAACTAACTGAGCTAGCTGTGTATGCTCTCTCTCTCTCTCACGCCAAATATTTGTTAGGCTTATGTATCTAGAGTACACAATGTCTGAAAATAAACGTTTGCTTTGTCCAACTTCGTTCGTGTGTTGTTTGTGCTGTAAAGTCAATGAAATCCACGATGCGGTGGATGTAGTGTTTTTTTTTCTCAACAAGGTTTGTTTGCTGTTGGAAGTTCAAAAAGTCCTTGTAGCTAAAATTCATGAAATAAAAACAAACACAGTCTTAAAAAGAAATTACCTCAACACGTTCGCAGTGTTTGGACGTGCAAGCAGCTGCTTTTTGTATGATGCCCTGTAGTTTTCAAATATCATAATTTTAAAGCCATGATGGCTGAACGATCACCGCTTCCTTATACGTAATAAGGCTTAACGCTCGGTTTCACGTTGCATGCCAACTGCGTCGCCCAAGACCTCCAAACTGCGTCGCCCAAGACCTCCAAAAACTGCCGCGAGGCGTGCTAAAAGCGCCTGAATCATAGCATTGATTAGTGTTAGCGGGATGCACAAGAACGTGACAGTCTTCTTATTATTAGATTTCCCGTTGTTGTGTCACTAAACGAACATTATTTTATGGTAACGGTGACTATCGTTGAAGTCTTCGGACGATTTATTGATACGTCAAACGATCGTTTAACACATTTGTAGTGAGAATAGAAAACGCCGTAGCGTAATATATAGTACGATACACATGTACACATGTACCTTGGTTCTTCTTTTGTTTGAAATTCATAAAATTAAACATCAGGAGGCTTTGTTTTGTCGTCGAGTAGACAAAGAGGTAAGTAGCAAGAAGCCATTGTTGTTAAACTTTAATAATTTAGTGTCAATGCAGTGTTTTAAGTTTAAAATCCGCGTATCACGCGTCACAAATACCTTTCAAAGTTCAGTCCGCATGCTAGAGCAGTTCATTTTCGGGGTGTTTCGCAGCGCGACTGGAGGCAGAAACGGCGGCTAACTGGACGACGCGTCGAATTCCTAACGCATGAGAAAGCATAGGAACGATGGGCAAGTTCATCCAAGATACATGAGGAAACTTATCTGATGATAACTTGTAAAAGGCCCCTGTCAGAGTTCCTAAGTTCCTGTCAGACATTCTGATTTTTGAAGGATGAGAGACTACCAAGCCTGTCGAAATAACAAGAGAGAGAAGCTTAATTCACACCAGGGGACTGAAACCTGTGCAAGTGGAAAGTTAGGAAGCTAGAAGGAGGGAAACGATTTAAAAACTAGCTATACTTAAATGTGGTAATTTGTTAGTCCCAGTCAAACCGGCTAAGATTTTCCTCCCTGACCGTGAAGGACCTTATTCAGCACTTCCAATTGACGTTCCCTAACTACCTCACATTAAAGGTTAGCACTAGATAGCCTACACCTGCAGATTTGAACAAACCTTGACACACAAATGCCCAGTCAACTCATTGCTCTGAAATCAAACATGTTAGGGTTAAACAAAATAAATACAGATGCAAACCTTTTAACGTTGCCCTTTGGACTTATATGTCAGATTGCCGGAGCGGAGAATTGAACCCACGAACTTTGAAACCAAAGGCAGCGCTCCTACCGCTGAGCCTTCGGCTTTCCATCTTAGGGTTAAACATTTCATGACACGGAACAAACATTAATAAAAAAAGGCAGTAAATCCGACATTTCACAATTGTTAAAGCTTAACCAAAACCTAATAAATTCTTTACTTTGTTTCTCCACAGAATTAGCATAATTTTTTAAAAGATAAAATAAAAATGAGCAGGAGAAGGCAGTAGTAGTTGGATCACGTGATCCGAAAAATATCCCTTATTTCAGCACAGAACGTTTATACAAAAACTCGGTATCAACCGATAACAATGATTTTACAGCAGCATACAACAATTATCGCTAAGCACTTGTCCTAGCCTGTCGTCACGAACAAGATCGAAGCAGCATACGCTGTCTATCAACAGGCAAGTAAAACTAAACATAATAATAAAATCTTGAATTAACAGTTCTGGAACCTTTCTATTAGCACTACTTAAACCCAAACTCTCAACAAAGCCCCTTCAGCAGCTATTCTGGACATTTTTCGGTCCCTTCCTTTAGCACAGGTCGTGTGGCAAGGCCCTCTGGGATTGTGTCGCATCATTCTAGACTACGCCATTGTAGTCAGGTTTAAATTTTAAACGGTTTATAATCGAAGCATATTATGCAAGCAACATTAAAAAAAAAAAGAGTTATTGGAATTCCGTTTAGGTTCAACTAGTTACTGAACATCGGCAAGTAGTTGGAAGAAGTAGGGCCAAAAAAAAGTATAGCATTTTTCTTAATATTGCATAAAAGTCAGTGCAACGGTTTTTAATTGTTCTTGTTTTAATTTAAAAGTGCATACAAGTACCGATTTTTGCTGTATGAACCTAAATCGACCCGTTTGCTCTTTAGTAACTATTGCTTCCGGAATATCAAAATACCCAATCAATACCCAATCAATAGCCGATTATTTTTCATGAAGTTTATTATCGGTGACTCTTACCTAACTGTCGACGTGCTATTAAGCTTGAATCCCCCTTTACAGGTTTTTTCATTTATTCTCTGTGGTCCCTTACCACATCTTCTGCATTTATGCTTTATGGCACCTTACCACATCTTCTCAGTTAATTTTC
Source organism: Lithobius niger (assembly GCA_023313725.1). Lineage (NCBI taxonomy): Eukaryota > Metazoa > Arthropoda > Chilopoda > Lithobiomorpha > Lithobiidae > Lithobius > Lithobius niger. The sequence goes on along the minus strand of JAHWFP010178106.1, from coordinate 19,493 downwards.
TGTGGCTCCTTACCACGACTTCTGCGTTATTCAGTTTTGCTCCTTAGTGCGACTTCTGCGTTTATTCTCTATGGCTCCTTACTGCACCTTCTGCATATATTCTCTGTGGGTCCATGCCGCATCTTCTGCATTTATTCTCTATGGCTCCTTACCACATCTTCTCCGTTTATTCTATGTGCTCCTTACCTCATTTTCTCCGTTTATTCTCTGTGGCTCCTTACCACATCTTCTCCGTTTATTCTCTGTGGCTCCTTACCACATCTTCTCCGTTTATTGTCTATGGTTCCATACCTTATTTTCTCTGTTTATTCTCTGGCTTCTTACCACATCTTCTCCGTTTATTCTGTATGGCTCTTTACGACATCTTCTCCGTTTATTCTCTATGGCTCCTTACGACATCTTTTCCGTGTATTCTCCATGGCTCCTTACGACATCTTTTCCGTTTATTCTCCTTGGCTCCTTACGACATCTTCTCCGTTTATTCTCCATGGCTCCTTACGACATCTTCTCCGTTTAATCTCTGTAGCTCCTTACCGTATCGTTTTCATCCTCTTCAGCTTTCCAAGTTAGAAATCAATCAAAATTAATATAACTAGTTTGTTTCAAGAGAAAAACATCTCTGTGAAAAGGAATCCAAATAATTTCAAAAGCTACCAACCAAGTTAATTCAAGGTTGGATCACTGAACGTTGAGAAGTTGAAAAAATAATTTGGTGTCTCTTTTTCCTTGACCCACGCTGCACGTCAGCGACATGGACTGCAGATGTTACCATTTTCTGTTTCTATCTAGTGTTTATTTTTTTTTTTTTGAGGCGACTTAACTGAAGAGAAACCTGGTTTCGTGCATGTACCTCCTTTGAGAGAACATGTCGAAATGCTGTCCAGTTGTGTTCTTACTTAAAACACACGTTATAGATTAAACTGAGAAGCAGTATAGTTTATAAAGAAAAGTTAAATAAAGTAAAGACTTATTCCAGGAAAACATATGGACTGAGGCACTTCCCTCACTGAGAGTACTCGTAACGAGGACGGGCAACAGTATTAAAAAAAAATAACCAAACAATGTTAACAAATAACTAGCCATATCGTTTGCTTCACTCGAACTGGAATCGATCCACACTTCATACAGTTTAATCGATTTCCAAAGCATCTCAGTACGTAACTAATAGAATCAAGACGGTTTGTTTGTCACGAATTTTGACACGACTAATTGAAAATTCAAAGTTCATAACGCTGTTAATAACGATGGCCTGAAAACAAAGTGAAAACAGCAATAGCATTGTTAGTCACGCCTTTCTGCAAACATGTAATAAAATAATACCTGCTTCCATCAATAGCACCAGAAGGCAGCACGTGTCAGGCTCTCGTGGGAAGTGAAGCTTCAAATTTTAAAAAATGGTGGCATCGTTACCACGGTAACCACGGCAATAGCGACAATACCTTCGGAAATTGACGAAATACCCGTGTGTGGGCAACCTCCGAAGTTGAAGAACTTATTCTGTCTTCGATTCAAGCCGTATTCAGTTCGTTACAAGAAACGTGAACCACGGAAAAAGCTTAATCCTAAGCGGCCGCTCAGAACGCTTCTCGAAACTCAAAACCATGCGTTATACTTAGCGCCACTCGTAACTACAACTCGTTTTAAATTTGAATGTTGGATTAAAAAAAGGAAAACTTTGACCAGACAGTTCTGATCTATCTTAAAATTATTTTAAAGTCCTAATCTGTCAGATGACAATTTTTAAGTGATTAATTTTGTATTCTTATCGTGATCAATTTGATTTAGGGACGCTAAATAGCTTCGATCCCCATGATGCTTTGCACTTCCTGTTACTTGACAACAGCACCCTCTGGCGGTAAATCGTTGAAAGCAGGTACTAGTTTCTTCCAATATGTTTAGTATTGTCAGAAAAAGAGTGGCACTACCTATTCTATCTACTCTACCTTGGTTACAACATTTATTAGGTAGGAATCTATATAACGTAATTTTTAACGTATGTTTTCCGCAAAAAAGTAAAAACGGACACTAACTCGACAACTGCCCGCATGTACAGGACACGGTACGAACGGTGGAACAAAAGGTAGAATTGTGTAGGAGAATCCATCTTCATGCCGCTCCACGTAATGCCGAAAAAGACTTTAGTTATACGAGATACAGTACTCTACTTCAGCCATTCCACCAGAAATGTGCTTCAAGTTGAACACAAACTCTGCATGCTATTTCCTTTAAGATAGAGCGCGCTACTCTAATGCTGTTCCTGACTGATCTGAGACAGACATTAAAGAATACTGAAACGCTATGAACACGAGAAGGTACGCTACTGTATCTCTCTGCAACATAGTGAATCATTGTACACGGACTAGTCAATGCAGACCCAAAAAGCTTTTTCTGTGTCCGAGGTAATGCATATACCCAGAGGACACCCATTTAAACTTACCGGCGCAAAAATGAAATGAGACTGCAGAAAGTTCTTCTTCTCAAACCGTGCCGTACTGCAGTCATGGAATTCCTTGGCTTCTGAGTTGGTGACGTCGCGCAGTCTTCATCAGTTCCTTCGGGATCTCAGAAACGTTGATCTTTCCATGGTTTTAAAGTGTTTTTGATCTTCTACCTGGACTTTAATGAAGGAGTCGCGTGGCTTGTTTGTTGTGTAAAAAGAAATTTCTTGTGTATACCTTCGCTTGTAGAAGTCAAGTGCAACGTAGAAATAAATAATGGTAGACAACGTTAGAAGCTACAGCGTTTCATTCGGAGAATAGGCACCTTTAATTTCCAAAAAATTGTTAAGTTAACTTTTTTTTTATTCGCGGAAATATCAGCCATCACGTGTCTCAAATCCCCTATACCCCCTTTTCTAATGATTACGTCTTTTATATATGTGTACGTACATGTTCATGCTGGCAGAGAAAAATGAGGGTCAAGGCGGTCTCGCAGCATGCTGTCCTGAAAAGCATGCTCCTTCGAGAAGCGTGCTGTCCTGTAAAGCTTTCCCAATGCTTCCTTCCTACTAGATGCGCGGTACCGTTGGTTTTTACTTAACTCCTAAAAGTCGTGTTTAAAAGTAATAGTTTTGATTTGTAGGCTACTAGCTGGACCCGTGCATCTGCACCGGTGATTGAATTTCCTGGAGTTAGCCTCTCCTGGTGTTTCGTCTTGTTAGTAAAGTAACTGGTCCCTTCATTTCAGCCCCCCTCCCAATTTACACTCTCAGTCCCCAACCCTGCCCCTGGTCTCCCGACTGCCCCCGTAATCCACTGCACCGGCAGTGTAGGGTTTGTATACCGCCCAGCCCTTCCTCCAGCACGTCGGTGTTTGTTCTCCCCTCCCCCACCCGGAACACCCTGCCACCCCACACCCCACTGCACACCCTCTGCCGCATCGTGGCTTTTTCAATTTTCTCACCCGCCCCCCCAACCTGCAGACCCCGTTCCCTCCCAGGCCCCCTAACCACCCTGCAGCAGTGTCGGGTCTGTATATCTCCCTGCCTTTCTCCCCAGCCCCCCTGGTGTTTGGTTATAAATTTATTGACCCCCCCAAAAAACACCCATCCCCTCCCGGCACCTACCCGTATTTCCCCTTTTGCTTGATGAGCACATTCAGTAAGCACTTATAGTGATCTCCCCTTGTCATCCCATTTCCCTCCCCCTCCCCTCTTGAACTTCTGTGACGAGTCCCTGTGGACCCAAGCAAAGCGAGCATCATTAGCCGAGTGGTCAGCGTCCTCGTATTCAAATAAAGCGAATGCTGGTTCGAATCCCACGACTGACCCATATAATCCTTTAAAATAGTATCTGAAACTAATTCATGCAACTGAAGGTTAACAGGACATTTCGTCGAAATTTTGGCGTAGCCCCAAAAATGACGCATACCTGAGTTTTATTGAATTCTTAAAAAAAATCCTATCACTGAGCAAGTCAGCATTCAGTACGCAAACACCTGCGGTATGTAAATATGCGTGACTGTTTGCGCCAACTTTGAAATAATTCATGTGTGTTGTCTTTAACAACAGAAGAGGGCACATTGGGGTAATAATTGTTGCTACTTTGAAACAATTCTGTTCAGCGCTGAAAGCCTGCATCCACGAAATAAATAGATCATTCTGTCGTTAATAGCTGCAAATTTCTAGGCCAACAGGCCTCGAAATTAACAACATAGCTTAGTTTGGTTTAAAACTATATGCGTTAAGCTGAGACACGGATTCTTTCATTTTACCCATCAACAATCAACTGTTTGGGCGAAAGTTTGTAATTTATAACATGTGCTCGAAGAATTTTTAGGCACCGTAGCAAAGACACAGCATGCGCACCTTTGAATTGTACCCATGAAAAAAGTTACTTTTAATTGTCGGCTGCTGCTGCTGATGCTGCTGATTAATTCCTGACGTTGGGTATTATATTAATATATTATTATATAGATGGGCGAATTTTGTGCAGCTATATCTGGAAAGATGCGAGTGGAGGAATCATGTCATGATGTCACAGTCAGAGTTCTCAACAGTCCTAACGGGAAGAATTAACGAAACTTTTTTTGTATTACAGTTCACTTTAATTCTTCCCCAAATTATCATGGGACCTCTGAATGTTACGTCACGATGCTTTCAACTCGCAAAATTCCGGGGTAAAGCTGCTTAAAATGCTCCCCACTCTTATGTATACAGGGAGTGCTAGTGGCCTTATAACCACTCCAGCTTCAACGCTCCACGTTTGCTTGAAGCTCAGTGTAGCTGTAAGCTACTTCGTAAGAACGCACTCTAAAACATGGATGTCCAAATTATGGACCGTGTCGAATGGCAATGAGAATTCGCGCCTTGAGTCTAGTAAGTTGGGACTCTGGATTACCCTATCTGGCAGCCCGAGGTAAATGAGAAAAGCCTCTAGCCTCTCGTTTGTTGAGGTTTTTTCTTTCTTTTTTACTCCTAAAGGCAAAGAGCAGAGGCAAAGGAAAGTCGAGCAAGAGACATGGCGGTATGTAGGTAACGAACGACATGTTTACGGAAGGAGACAAGAAAAGAAGGAATAGAGAGAGAATGAAAAGAGCGCTTCTCGTGGAAAGCAAAAACGGAAAGGAAGTTCCGAAAGCCAACTGCACTACCAACAAATTGGAATTCCCACTCGAAACTCCAAGTTTCGACGAGCTTTACAAGTAGTTCGTGTTTTCCGCTAAAAGGCAGTAAGGAATCCCCGTTAAGTGAGCAACTGACCACTGCTATTCCGCCTCCACATTTTAAGGACCACTGGCAACTGACCACTGTCGTAGTGAGCAACTGACCACTGCTATTTCGCTCTTTCGGCCGAATATAAGGCCTGGTTACACAACACTATTTTCAAGCTATTAAGTTACTTGTCGAGGAATTTTAACCAAAACAAAATCACTACACAACAGCGACAATAACGCCAGATAAGTTGAGATAAGATAAGATAAGATTCATTTACTCTCAGAAGGAAAAAAGGAACACAAATGGGCATAACTAGATGCCATTAAAGATGCTCCAAATACAAAATTTAAGGAATTTGCTACGGGACTATCCGGAGCCGGTCGTTGAGCTTGCTACAATGGACACTGAGTTAAAATGGAGGTAAAAACAGGCAGAAAAAAACATTGTGCTGTCCAATCTCTAATGCTGTGTAATAAATTAAGGTTGTACATCAGTAAAGAAAATATTCCACTTGCTTTAAATTACAGCACTTGCCAACAAATCTCAACAAATGAGCAATTTTAAGTCTAAGAAACCACTCTCACAGCATGCTTAATGTTTTTACATTTGCGTTTTTGCAGTGCCCCTTCCAGATAGTTCAACGACTGGCTTCAGACTGAATCCGGAGATTAACTGCGCAAAGAATAAGGTGTTATTGCCAATACTCTATTAATGATACTGAGAAGTATGAAAAGTCCTAATGAAAAGTTCCCATGAATAGTGAATTTTAAATGACAAAATCTGAAATGTCTTCTCGATTCATGAAATGGAACAACTGCGGTCTTTGAAAATGCGAGCAAGTTTCACGGTGTCTCATCCTCCCTCCCTTCCACTTGAACTTGAGTTTTGTAAATCTAGTATCGCACTAGCACTTTGCCCATCAAGCTCAAATTGTTGGATTCATGGCGTCTAACCATTGCCGTCTGATTGTTGTTGTTTATTATCAGTGTTTTGGCGAAAGCTAGCTACTGCTTCTTCTTACCCGAGACATTACACCGGCGTTTTCTGGTACTGAATGCTAAATACTAATGCGATGATGTGAGTTTTTACAAGGTTTTGAAGATATTGATATCAATACTGCAAGTATAGTTTTAATAAAGAACTTTGTAAAAAAGCCTTGGCACCTGGTTTCTTGGCTTCTTCTGTCTTTCAGGCGCTGACTATGCTACGGATGTGGGGAATGCAAGCAAACAGTATGCTCATCACATTCATTGTATGAATCTCGACAAGAAATGGGTGCAAGAAACATTTTATAGGACATTTTTAACACAACGTGTCTTTTCGTTAAAACATTACAACTAATGATAACTGTCGGTGTGGTGATCTATACTTACTTAATTTGGCTGCAGCACTAATCTTGGGTACAGGAAACCATCTGCAGGCAGTCTCAATAGGTAGACGAAGAACGCATTTTTTTTGGGGGGGGGCACAATATTTTTGGACCTTATTAAGGGGGAGGGAGTTAAGATTTTTTTCAGGGTCTCGAGGGATGGTCACATTTTCATTTCCTGCGGCTCCTCTGGCCATAAATAATGACCGGTTCCTAAGTATGCTGCGCATAATGTACGTTTTCGAATTGTTTCATCTTCTTCATTGATGGTCTGTCATTGGTTTTAGCAAGAATTTCTAGAGTTTGGGAGGAGAATTTTGTAACTCTAAAAAGTCCCTATTGAAACACGTTAGATTCGTCCCCATTAGTTCAGTCCGAGTTTTCAGAGGGCGCCACGTGTTCCATCTGATAATTCTTACTCATTTTTCAGCCCAAATCTAAAGTAAACTAAATTACAACTAAGCTAGGCTAAATAATAATTAAAATCAAGCTAGTTTCGTTTCGTATAGTTTAATTTTAGGCTGAAAACTGAATAGAAATACCCGCATAAAACACATGGCGCCCTCTATAAACTAAGACTGAACTAATACGACTGTATCCAAGACGTTTCAGTATGGTTCTCAGTCACAAATTCTCTTCCCCAACCCTTTAAATTCTTCGTTTGAGGTATTGAGAATTGAATGCTAGTGCATATTATGTTGTGTTGAGTTTTACTGCCAGGTCAGGAGGTACTTAATCAACCTATATGCAACCAGAACTCACAAAATAAGTTTTGCATGTTAATGCTCACATACATGCGTGCGGTAAAATTCCTTTATTCGAACCCCAAGCGTCATGCTTTTGCGCCAAAATCAACTTTACAAACGAGATTCAATCCTGGACCTTGCTTTTTACGTAATCCAACATCTGCCCAAGATGACGTTAAGGTCAGATGCATTACTGACATTATCTCGGGAAGAAAATGAGAAATGGATGCAAAACCCTGGCAGCTGTGAAGATCCAAAAGATTAGTCGGCCATCGTCAGAAAGAAATTAATCCTCACGATTTGGTAGTCAGGAGGGGGAACAAACGAATGCTCTAAGCCAAGCGAAGAAAAAATAAAGGGCCGTGGGACGAGAGGAGACATTGCTTGACTGGCGAGCTTGAGGCCGTTAGAAATTCAACGGGGGTGACAATTGAATTTCACGAGAGCGTGGCAAATTGGATGCCCTTTCCGGACGGACAGTCGAAGAAAATCGGACTGGGAAGGGGAGAGGAAAGGTTTTGGAGTCAGTGGGGCGAGGGGGTGGGAAGGGAAGAAAGGGGGGTGGATGTATTCAGGGACGTGGATGGGTGAAAGGGCCCAAGGCTGGAGCAGTGAAACCGCTGGGTGCCGCCGTGGACAGCTTTCGGGCCCTCCATCTTGCATGAACGACAGCAGTTGTTCATCATGACAAGAGCGATGTGGCCTTCGGGCGGACGAGACAAAGCATCAGGCTGGACAATGGACATGCAGCGAATTCGGACAATGGCCAAACAAGCTTTGAGTGTGAGCAACAGAATTGGGTGGGAGAGGGATTGTGCGGGTAAACGTTGCTCAAGAAATGGGAGACTCCAGCGTGAAAGTAATCAATTTTACTCAAGGGAGATCATAGTTTAGCAGCAGGCTTTAGTTCCTCGTTTCTCCTTTACTTTTTTGGCAGTGTTAGGGTGTATTGTTAAAGCTTAGCTATCGGTTTCTTAAGCTAGGCTGTGATTTGACTTAAAATCACTATTTTTAAAATGCGTACTTTGTATTCTTCTGGGGTTGAGATGTCAGTGGGCATGTATAACAAAACATAGTTGTTTATGACAAATTATTTACCTAATTTCAGATATGGCGCAAACTGAAAAATAATCCCCTGATGGGTTCTGGTCTGCTGCGTGAATCTGGTTAGGTATCTGGATATTGATTAAACATTTGGATCTTGATTAAGGTTTGGTTCGCAATTAAGTATTTGGTTTGTGGTTAAATATCTGGAATCTTGATTCAATGTCTACTCTATCGAAAAGATTTCTCGCATTCTGCCAACCCTGATTAGCATTCTAATTGGACTAACATCGATTAATACTGATTTCACATTACTTAATTCGTGTCAGCCCTAGGCAGCTCATTTCGGATTTTACATAAAAAAAATTCGCTGCTCCCTTATCCAATACTTTTGTGGTAGGCTAAAGAATTTATCCCTGGTACTGCTAGATGGAGCAAACACGGCTACTAAGTTTGATCCATCTAATAGGACGGGTGATAAGTTCAGGCCTTAGCCCACCACAAAAGGATTGCATAAGGGAGCAGCGACAGGAAGAAAGGGTATTTTGTGCTGGCAGGAGGATAACATAGAAAGATTATCCTGCGGCGTAGCGGCCAAGCTGGCTTGCAAACAAGAGTCTGGCACGCACCGGCCCGAGACAAATTTAGTAGTGTGAAATGGTGAGCGTACACCCGTCGCGAGACGAATTTAGTAGTGTGAAATGATGAGCATGCACCTGACGGAAGACGAATTTAGTAGTGTGTAATAGCGAGTGTGCGCCCGGTGTGAGATGAATTTAGTAGTGTGGAATGGTGAGTATGCACCTGACGGAAGACGGATTTAGTAGTATGGAATGGTGAGCATGAACCAGACGTGAGACGAATTTAGTGGTGTGGAGTGGTGAGCATGTACCCGACGTGAAACGAATGTGGTAGCGTGAAATGGTGAGCGTGCACCCAACAGGAGACGAATTTAGGAGCGTGAAGTGGTGAGCGTGCACCCAACAGGAGACGAATTTAGGAGCGTGAAATGGTGAGCGTGCACCCAACAGGAGACGAATTTAGGAGCATGAAATGGTGAGCGTACACCCAACAGGAGACGAATTTAGGAGCGTGAAATGGTGAGCGTGCACCCAACAGGAGATGAATTTAGGAGCATGAAATGGTGAGCGTGCAACCACCTGGAGACGAATTTAGGAACGTGAAATGGTGAGCGTGCACCCAACAGGAGACAAATTCAGTAGCGTGAAATGGTGAGTCTGTGCCCGGTGTGAGACGAATTTAGTGGTAAAATCAGTATAAGCACCCATCTTCGAATAAGAAATCCAAGTTGGCCACCACACTTTCTGAAAGTCATGCTGAGTAGGTGTAGTAATAGCCTATAACCTCACCAATATGCTCCTGAGCTTAAGATTCTGAAGATTCCCTCTGGATTTAAACTGAAATCCCTACCTCACTTAACTATGATTTAATTCATATCTGTGAAAAAAAAAGATTTCCTGAGGTCACAACTTCAAGAATAATTCCAAGCCACTTTGGCATCGTTATGCCTGGTACATGTACTGACCTAACATGTTGACATTTTAATGTACAAGTTTTTACCTGCTTTTTTAAAAATAGGTTCCTCTTTATTTTTCTTGTTTCTTATTGTCTTGCCTGTGTGTTAACGCCTCTAGCTTATTTTCTCTTGGCAAATATACATAATTATTATTCCTAGTTTCAAAAAAATATTGTTGTAGTATATTTTCTTCATTTTTTTTTCAACTGCTCGTGATTCCGACTTACTCTTTTTACACAAAGATTAAATTTTTGAGCTGATTAATTTCTGAACTCTTTTTCTCAGTAGTAATATCTAGAGACTATAGTTTTTTATCGATAAATTATCTCAATCACAAGTCACATTCCGAAGCTGAAAAAATATCGTGCACTTGTAGGAGGTGTTTTTCTCAGCTTCAGCATGTAACGAGCGGTTGAGAAAATTTGTCCATACGTTTGAGTTATATTTGAAACGAGAATATAGCGTCTCCTTTAAAAATCAACTTTAAAATAAAAACTACCAACTTGCATAATACTGCCTAGTTGTTCTTGCTTAAATTCATAATTCCTCTTTGCACAAATGATGACAGCCTACAAATAGTCGCGAAATGCACTAAGTTGGTTTGTTTAGTATTCGTAGGAATGGTATTATCTAACTCCACCTCGGTGTGTAAAGCAGTTTTGTCCCGCCCAAAATTCCATCACAAACTTGCCGAAAGCAACCTAACTCTCCGTGAACAGACGATTATATGTTGTTTCTTTGACTTAAAATAGAATATGGCCGCAACACTATTAAGTTTTATAACGATTATTAATAATTTATTTTCTTCAAGTACCGCATTTAATTTTTGACGTACTGCATTTGCTGCTGATGCCACAGAGTTTAGTGTTGGAATATTAGCGGAGATTGTTCCAATGAGACTATTCGTTTCGTTTTATTATGCTAAGGTACAAAAAGCGATGGTAGGCTTTTTGACCTTGCCTGGGCTAGGTTCCGGTTCTGACGAATCGTTCGCTCACCATGGTAACCACAGAATATACGGGCTTTGTAGGAAGTCATTTCGTACTTCAACTTGACGAGCATTGATTCTGGTACATCATTATTTGCAACAAATTTGTTAAATGGAATTCTGTTGTACTTGCATTACATGGTGAAGACCAGAAAGACAGTCTATTCGATTGTTAAAACAAGATGAAGGTACATAGCTGACAGTTAATCTGATAAAATACCATGTGTACGTCTAATCGCTGTTAAGGAGGCGTGATTGGCTGGTGGCTGGCATTTACTGACTTCCCAGCCGTTGGTTGCCGTTAGAAAATTATGAAAATAGCCTATATTCTCAAAGATAAATTAAGATACAAATAAATTCTCAAAGTGGTTCCAATGTCTCCACATCTCATCAATATGCTTAGAACTCAATATTAATCATTTGTGAGTATGTTTGTCTGCAGCAGTGATCACCAACATTTTTTGTAGAGTGAGAGAAAGATCCAACGTGATAAACTAAGACTGCCTCTAACAAGTTCATAACAAACACAAATTTAATTTTCAGCTGCATACTGTTTTGGCCATGTTCAAAATAAAAATAATAAAATTCAGAGCATTAATGCCACATTCATCCTGGTCTACATTTCAGGATGGCACCATGCTTTAATATAGGCCAGGATGGATGTGGCATTTATGATGCTAATTTTTATCATTTTTACGTCATTTTATTGTGAACCATGCCACAATGGTACGCGCTGAAAATTAAACTGGCGCTTGTTATGGGCTTGCGGAGCCTCATTTCTGCTCAGAGCCAGTTTGTTTATTTATCTGCTTTACCTGCACATTAAAGGAATGCTAAACCCTCACTTTTCCAATTTGTTGTATGTTATCTATGACCCTAAAAATCCTTTTAAGACTTATAAAATCTTGCTTGCCTTGATAATAAACGAAATAAGTAAAAACAACTTAAACTTATTAGTCACCTATCCCAACGAGAAGCGGCGTTGTATCGCGCCATGGAGAGACTTTGACGTGATTTTTCTTAAAGACAGTTAGGGTGCGGTTATACCCTTCTCCTTGTTCTTCACCAAGCTGCGATAGCCCTGGGCAATGCTGGTTTGTTTCTGGTGCCTGCGCAGGTGAGGCAGACAGGCTGGAAATGCGATAAGAAAGATGACGTCATGCTGTGCGATTCAATTCAGGATTTTCTCCAGCAATTAAAAGTTAAGCATGTGTTGTCTGAGGAAAGCAGGTGTTTTATAAATTCGTACGACGTAAGCACTAGCACGTATGTCAGATGCCTCTCAACATTAGTTCCAGTACCTAAGTTAACTATTTGTAGTTGGAGGGTTTAATATTTCTTTAAATCTGGATTAGAGCCACAGTTAAGCTTAGCCTATATGGGTCAATGAGCAGTAAAGACGAAAATACTTTCAGAAGTAATTGAGTAAATAAAGGTTTTCAAGTAAACGTGAGTTTAAAATCAAATTGGTGCGTCCCCCAGATCAGGGCCGGTATCAAGGGAGAAAAAAATTAAAGCAAGATTAAAACACAAAAACTAAAGCTGTAGCATGCAATTCAAGCTAGCACACAGTCAAAGCCTTAGAGTTCGAAAGGATGTATTGTGTAAGGTCTACATACTACTGCACCTAAATTTTTAAAGGTCAAACCTTTACAGTCACAAGCATGTAATGTTAACAGACTACATAGCGAAAAGTCAACAAAATAAATAAAGCCAGCACAATTCCATTACAGGTTGCTGGTGTCACATATACTCTTTCAGTACTTTGTTGTGACAAATAATTTGTTTGTTCCAGTATATAAAGAGTTTTCAAGTATGGCCCCAGACAAACAGACACACAACCAGGAAGGTAACCTTTTACATTACAATGCAGGACAGAATAAGTTATTGTCGATACCTGCTTGCTTCTTGAGAGGCAACGGCTTATTCACGTTCTTTGCATATCTGAATAATTTTGAAAATTTCTCAAATTCCGTTCTTCCATTCTTCGATTTCACAACTTGCCCAATTGGTACGCGTGGTCATAACTGGAAACTTATTGTCCCAACCTCTCGTCTTGACTGTCGTCGAAACTTTTTTGCGGTACGGATTGTTCCAATCTGGAATGCCCTTGGGTCCAGCACGGTGAATGCATCTACTGACCCGGCCTTCTGTCGACTATTGAAAGCTGAACCAGTGCACACATTTTTAAAACGCCCATTGCCAGAAAGTGTTTAATTTTTTTATTTTTCAGGTTTTTAGATTTTAAATTTTGATTTATAATTTTTAATTCTTTAGGTATTTAGATTTTACATTTTTAAATTTTGATTTTTAATTGTTAATTTTTAATTTTGATTTTGATTTTTAATTTTTAATTTTTAATTTTGATTGCTTAGGAACGGAGTAAGTGGCTCCACAGCCCTTCCATCTTCCTTCCACTCATTGGTGGTAAATTGTGTGTTATTATCATTATTAAATGTGAAAATTTTTTTATATTTATTTCGAACGATTAAATGTTTGTATTAAATGTTCGCTTCGCTCACTCCATTGCCGTCGATCCACGCTTCATGCAATTTCTTTGATTCCAAGAGCATCACAAAATCGACGTACTGATTTTTCCGATGCAAACTAATTGCAATTATTGCTCACAGTTCGGTCATCGCATCCCTCAGCACACCTGCTCATGAGGTCATAGCTTTGTCGGGAAAAGTTTGTTCAGGAATAATGAACTTTGTATGAACAAATTATGATGTCATGAACAAACGTCATGAGGGTAAAAAAAATTTTGACTATATTTTTGCAGTGTTTTCGCGTATTTGAGGGTCATAAATCAAGTTACAGCGACAAAATAGGCTTAATGTGTTGCGCAATTTAAGTATCTTTCATTTGGTCCTACTCCCATTGTTGTAGCTGCCTTGGTTTAAGAGGAGTAAAGGTACACGTACACCTGTATATCATACGTTTTTAATGATTTTAGATAAAGAGAAACAACTTCATGTTTTCTCAACATTTGTATTTGTTTATGTACACAAAGGAAACTACTATACTTCCTTTCTCATTACCGTTCGTAGATCACATTCCCGACGTTTTAGAAAAGTCACCCATTGTTCAAAAGCATCATCTAATACCGCACACTGTAGTTAAAGAAAAAATTGTCTCAACACTCTGCGAAATTCCATTTTTCAGTAACATGTTCGAGAGACAGTTAGACCATTAAAAAAAGGAACAATCACTTCAACAAATTTTCTGCACTTGTGAAAACTTTCTCGTTTCAACGAAAACGAATTTAAACTCTTTTTTATCTTATCTTTTTTTTTTTTTTACTTTTGTCTTTAGAGGACGCAGCTCGCGAATCATACAAATGAGAAGTGACTTAAGGTCCTTATTCTGGCCTCTGTCCACGTTCTTGCCCAAGAGCGAGAGAAGGAAAAGGACCTCCTTCTTTTTCATGTTCCATTTTTTCTTAATCCACTCCACTTCGACTGCAGCGGGACAAGTTGTAGAAAGGGGACGCATCTGTCTTGTCGCGAGGCAGCCGACACGGTCCAGACGTTTCAGCCAATGTCTGACCACCAAAAGGACATCACCGATCAATGCCTTCCTGCGTCCGCTTCCGGTGACTGTCCGACCCTACCCCCTCCACCATTCCAAGCTCCACCCATGTTGTCATCCGCATTCTCTCCCCATTCTCATTGTCGAATGTAGGGGGGATTTGTCAAAAAACGCTCATTTACCAAAAGTGGAGAAGCCTCCATTTGTTCCGAAATTCAACGCATTTGTCACTGAAACCGAGATCGAGTTTTTGCAGTGAGTGGGAGTAATGCACAAACACTTCAGTAAATCCATTGTTATGAAGTTTTGTGTAAAGTTTAGTTGGCTCTGTAAACGTACAGGCTAGAGTCATACAAAACAAACTATTGCTCCTATGGGTGAACCCCTGCAATTTTAACCTTACAAAAGGGTTTAAAGACAGTAGGTACTCAACCAAGAGAAGAGTTAAACAGACAGTCATAAGTGGAACATTCGCTCTAGGTACGACCGGGATAATGATAAATCTAGCCCAGATAATATTAAGACTGTCCCAGAAAAGAACCCATATCTGCTGAAGTATTATACTCTTGACCTGCAGATCAGGGATAGACTCTGTTTGTATCCTCTTCCAGTAACGATCCGATCAGTTTAGTAGGAGGGGGGAAGGGCAAAGGTGGCCTGATAAATTTGCACCAGTGTCTCATGTCACATCCAAACTTAAGCTTGGAGTCGTCTCACCCCGGGCCTTTGGGAACAGTAGGATCATGGAAAAGATCCAAAGAAGCTGTTAATTTCATTACGAATCGTCTCTCTTCTTTCCGAAAAAAAAAACCTAAGCTGTTGAAAAGAAAGATTATTATTCTTTTTACAGACACCATGCTGTATTGCTGGTTTAAATGGATTACCGTTTACACCGTATTGTAAACCATGTGACCAAGAATTTCATCTGTTGATTAAGGCAATTATTATTACCCAAACAACGAGTCTACAAATGTTTTGGTCAAGAAGGTCTAATTTATAGCTAACTGTATCGGAAAACTGTAAGGTCAGAAAGTTAGGTGAAATCACATCATGTTTTTTTTTTCATTTGTACTATAAAAACCATAATATTTGTATGTTACCTTTAACAAATTCAATTACTTCGTCACTACACTAAGTTTCTATGCTAAAAAAAGATTGGGGGGGGGGGGAGGGAATTGAGGCTTAATGGCGTGTCGACAGCGTGGTCTTTAGCGCCAACCTCAGTCACAATGCAGTGGTCCGGGTTGCCACTGCACCACACATTACAGAGATATTATTCAAACCCCTAATCTAAAAAAAATGATTGAATCAGAAATTGAATCATGGCACAAGAATCTTGTGGTTACTGTAACAATTACTGTTACTGTATGGCTGCGTGGTAGGACTTCGGCCTTTGATTCCACAGGTCGTGGGTTCGATTCCACGCTCAGGCAGTCTGACATTTAAGTCCAAAAGGCAACGTAAATAAGTTTGCATCCGTAATTATTTAACTCCTACTTTCATTTTTGATTAACAAAACATTCCTGGCAAATGCTTTCCCAGTAGTATATTGTTTTATATATTTCTGTGTGTTATTTTGTTTGCGTTGTCAATTTTGCCAATACCAATTTTTTATGACAATATATTCTAAAAAAATGTGTCGCTAAAGGTTTTGAAATTAAAAATCCGAAAGTGGCATGAAGGAATACAGAGGTCTTAAATCTATTTTGTGTTACATATTTGGTGTGTGCTATTCTGTTCGCATCATTCTAAAACGAACTAATATTGCAAGAGTTTGCGCAAAGTTATTGAAATTAATAGTCCTACGTGATATTAGGAATATATTAGAACTCAACTTTCTTATTTTGCAAATTTTTGAATTTCTATGCACTTACCATCAGCAAAGTTTTTATGACAATGCATTATTACGAGCGTAGGGTGAGAGCCATCAAAATGAAAGTCTTAACAGAGCATCGAAATAAGCCGTACAGAACTTAAATATCTTATTTTGGAAATTTAAGTTGTGGTAAGTCACTTTTCTTATCGAGAATTTTTTTTGTGACACAAATTTGTGGGTTAAGTCCAGGCACTAAATTGAAAGTTCTAAACTAAGATTAGTAATAGACTACAGAGAACTTAACTCTTACAGTTTGTGTTTATGATCCATTATCACCAAGTCACTGTTAAAGGCTAAAGACCTAATTGGGACTAATAATAGATAATTTTGCCTAACTAATTTTACGTAGCCTATTTTTTTTGGCTTGTGCATTATATCGCTTTTATAATCAACAACTTTTTGATGACGGTGTTTTGTCACGAGACTTGAGCTTATTGTCTGACGTGTGTTTCTTACTCGGCAAGGTGTGACACCTACTTTCATTTCACGTCGGTACGGGATGTGTTTATAAAAGAGTTTGCACCAAGTCCCTCATTCATATTCATTAGGCCTACCAAGCCGTTTCTCGTCCCATTTACTGCAAAATGAACGAGCATAAACTACAATTTTTGAGCAGAAATTAGATGGTGCTGCTTGTTGTTTTCGCACGTGCGCTGCGCCATCTGGTGGAACGATGTGAAATTAACGTAAGGCGCAACAAATTAGCTGAAAGCGTCGTCGTTACGTCATCCGCTGCCTATGTTTCGCCAAACCTTGCTTTCTTTGTGCATTTTTAATATTAAAAACCCGAAGCAAAAGCAGCAGCCGACATCAGATTAGGAAAGCAATATTATAGGAACCCTGCGCGCGAGATTACGTAAAATGAACGTGTGGTGCCCCGGTTTGGCTGACAGACAAACCACGGTATGTTTTCAGCAAAGGAACTGTTATGACGATGGTAAGTATTATTGCAAGAAGCAAAAATATAAATAGCCTAAAGATAATTGAGGGCAATGGTGCCAGAGAGAAATGAAGTAATGTTTATTTTCGTTTCTCGCATAAAATTGAACGGTAATATGTGCAGATAATTTCCGGAGCGGCTTGAGGCCGGTATCTTAACCGAATACATAATAAAAACCGGTGTAGACTAAGTTGTTTATCTAAATTTTATACTAAATTTATATAATTGTGTTCTTCAATACTGTTGTATCATTTGGGGCGGGTGAGGATAGGGATGAAGTGGAGTGTGCAATACCTTTCCCAGGGCGATTAGCCAAAAAATCTCAAAACCCAGATGTCGATAATAGCAAATTTTCCTCTTTTGAGTATGTTAGGGGGATAATACTTGCGAGGAAACGTGTACCCCCGTCTCCCCCTGATATCCGGTGATGGGTTTGGACGCCATCTTGAAAAACTGAATGACTATCTTGGAAAATAAAATATTAGCCTCAAACTCGTAGAACGACAGAACCATTGAAGCTAGATGGACCAATCCTACACTATAAGGAAAAGTGACCCAGGAAAACAGCAGAGCGCAAGCTCGGGGACGAAGCTTCGAAGATTGCTCACTAGAAGCCACTATTCACGAAAACGAAACTAGACATAAAACGAAACTCTTAGCACACAACCCCCAAAAATGGCATTTTAACGTTAATTTAGTGTTACTTTAGCTAAAATGGTGAGTGCACTTAGGTTGAAGATACTACGTGTGATATTAATACGTGTGGCAGCAGGTGGCAAAAGGCAGGCAGCATGACGTTGCTCGCTGCGGTTACGCTAAACTTCTTTTCCCCACCTTCTTTCATTTTGTGGGTCAGTTCAATGAACCGTGCTCAGTCCTAAGCGAGCCGCATCTTTAGTTTGGGAATGTGTGAGGCCAATCGCAAATGACGTCATGCACAATCCCACGTTTTTTTCGTGTTAGGCTGGTTTCCTTTCATCCTTACTAGGATAAAACCGACGGTAACTTGCAATGGTTGCTTGCATTTCTGGAAAACGAAACTATCACGAAAACGGAACTCACGCATCTCTTTTCTGAAAAAGAAAATGATTAGGGGGGAGGGGGTTATTGCCTGTGTGTTTGGTAGTGCGTGTCTTCCCCTGTTGTTTAAATGAAGGGAACATCCCGTCGTATCATCCGCAGATTGCAGAATTATTTGTTTTCGTTGGAATTTAGGGGTATATGTTTAGTAATGGGCAAAATTACTCCAACCAAGTAAAGCTGGGTGGTTCTGCTAGTTTGATATAAATTCGTCAGTAATGTATTTAGAATAACATACTTAAAATCTCGAAACGTTGTTACATCCAAAGTTAGTTAAAAATCACGACGGCACCAACAATTTTATCCAAAAAAACTTTTTTCCATGTAACTTATAAACCATTTTTCTGACTAAAAATAAATCTTAATAAATAATGTGCACAATTACATTTTCTTTTGTAAAGGACCGGTTTATATATAATGTAAAATTAACTCTTTTCAAAGAAACTCGTCCTTTGTAGTATTACATATTCCTAACATTAAGTGCACATGTGCTCTCGACTTTAAACTGTTAGGGATGTAGTCTTGAGTAAGATATCAAAACGGACGAATGTAATTAGTCCAATTACTGTAACTGCGTTTCTAACCTACATCTGCCTCTGTCAAAATCACGATTTCTTTTAGATTAAGCACATAAGCGACCCAGCTATTACTTGAATCAAATGAAACAATGAATGTACCATCATCGTTGTTAATCTATGATGCCCGCCATTTCGAAATTATGCTTACCTAAGATGATAAGTGGGGGAAGGATTGAAGTTTAATGGCGTGTCGACAGCTAGTCATTAGAACTAACCTTAGCCACTGAGCAGTGGTCCGGGTTGCCACTGCACCACACATTACAGAGAAAGGTGTGGTGGAACACTATCCAACAAACTTAATACACACGCTTTACTATAATTAGTGGCTGTGCTCCTGTTTGTACTATAAGCAATAGCAGCCAATTTTTTATTTGTATTAATCTGTTTCTGGACTTCGAGATACTGCTACGGTAGTAGTTTTAATTTACCTGAGAGTTGGAACCATGATTACGGGCAGAATTCGGGCTGTTTGTGTAAGTCTGTGAATGAAACTGCACAACACTGTTCCGCTGTATTTTCACTTTTGCCTGAAAGAACATATTGACCCATACACTTCTTCGGGTAGTTCAAGGGGGCAAAAAGCATTATCTTGGTTATTTACGCCCCCTTTTTTTCCCTTTTTTGTTTCGTATTTCTTATGGGTGTTTTC